>ML808069.1:123009-142464 GCA_009831015.1 Picea engelmannii
AGGGAGAAAATGATTTCTCCAATACATATCTCCACAGATGAGCAGATAAGCATACATTTTGGTAAAGCCTATATTCAAGATGAAAGAACGTGCATACTCAAGCTAGAGCTCGTGGAAATAACTCTCTTAGCTGGAAGGGAAGAAACTCCAAACTAGAAGAAGGTATGCAAACATTTATTTTTGTGATTGAAATAACTCTCCGGTTAGGAGGGAGCATTGAAAATATCATTTATCTTTGTAATTGAAAAATAGTCCAGATTGGACAGATGCTTTCTTGTTCGAAAAGTGGATTGAGATTTCTGACGGACAATGACTTCCCATTGTAGTTAACATGGGAGGGAGACTGATTGTTGATGTATCATAGATAGCGACTTCCCATTATGGGGAGTGGTCTAGGACAATCATTCTTCTTGGCAGTCACTCTGAGTAGTGGTCAAGTAGAATGGTCTGCCTCGTCGAGCAGTCATTCTTTCGAAGTTCATAGTTGTGAGCAGTTTTGAAGAATTGTTCGTTTTGGAGGTTGATGTAGGACAAACATTCCTCGAGGGTTATACATTCTCTCCAGGTTACACTTTAGTGTCAGAGGAATGGCCCAGGGTGGGGAATGGTCCGAACAATTATTCCTCGAGGGCAGACTCATTCTCTCCAGGTTACACTTTGTTTAGTGTCGAAAGAATGGCCCAGGGTGGGGAGTAGTCCAGGCTCAACAATCAGGGATAGTTATTCCTCGAGGGCAGACTCATTCTCTCCAGGTTACACTTTGTTTAGTGTCGGAAGAATGGCCCAGGGTGGGGAGTAGTCCAGGACAATAATTCCTTAGGGCAGACTCATTCCCTCCAGGTTACACTTTGTTTAGTTTCGAAGGAATGGCCCAGGGTAAGGAATGGTCCAAACATTTCTCGAGGGAAGAATCATTCTCTCCAGGTTACACTTTGTTTAATGTCGGAAGAATGGCCCAGGGTGGGAAATGGTCCAAGTTCAGAAATCAGAAACAATCCTTCTTCCTTGGTTGAAAAAGAATGAGGCAGATAGCCCATTATTGATATTCTATATTGAGGGTAGACATTCTTTCAGACCTCACAGACGTGAGTGAAATATTGGCCCAGATGATTATTGTTGATATTCTATACTGAGGGAAGACAATCTTTCAGATCTCACAGACGTGAGTGAAAGATTGGCCTAGTTGATTCAGTTTTTATCATAACATTGTTTCTATCCAGATGAAGACTACTTTGGTGGCAGACATTCTTTCAGATCTCACAGACGTGAGTGAAAGATTGGCCCAGATGATATAGTTTCTATCATAACATTATTTCTATGCAGGATGCTCTCAGATGTTTGTTATGAAGACTATATGACAGTAGATGAGGACTACTGTGGTGAATATGTTTCACCGTTCGCAACCATACGTTGTTGATCAAGTACTTATGTATTACTTGATGTGGTAGTTAACCACTGTATTGTAGTTGTGTACTACTATGAATAGACACAGGTGTGTTCTATCCTCGTTCAAATTGCCTTGAAGACTATCAGCAGTTTATTGGATATAATGATCATTCAGATGAATGATGAACAAAGATTTTCCAAACGAAAAACAGTTCAGAGCTTTTACTCCTCCTGTATCACTCTATGGTGAGAGTGACTTATCCAGCATCATATCTAACTACTCAGATGAAGTATGGTTTCGAGATATGATGCAGTTGATGATGATGGTGATGCTCATGATCTAATCATGAAATAGTCTAGATGACTATATTGATGCTACCGGGTAAATGGTATATTTTGTGCTCAAGTCCATTACCTGTAAATACCTCTCTAGCTAGGAGGGAGTGTTAATATTATGGTAGATGCGGGAGGTATTTACCTCTACATGTGAACCTGACGAGAATAGAAGACTTCGGGAAGCAAGATAAACCCTAATGAGTTGGCTAAATAACCCTAGAAGCCTTGTCGACTCAAGAAGATAATTTATATTAGGCTATTAGCCTCCAAGAGAAGAAGTCGGCCAAAAATAATAATAATATACTGAACAGACACATACCCAAAAGGAGAAGTCGGCCCCAAAAAAACTGACAGGATTACTATAAATGCAGGGCGCCAGTTCTCATTTGCAGCATCTCAGAATTGCAGTTCTACAGTTTGGTGTGCACTGCAGTTGCATTCTTGTGTGCAGGTTTGGAGGAAGAGCCGGTGCAGCTGCAACAACAGCAAGATCTCAGTTTTGGCTTGAATATCTCTTGGATAGGGTTTGAAACATCTGATTAGTCTTTTGTGATGCGTTATCCTTGGGGATTGATGTGCTACTCTTTGTTTGGCTATCTAGCCTAGGGTTTGCTTCCGGAGGAATTATCAGTCAAGGTTAAGGTGCTCGGAGGGAGGCTTCGGCCTATGGTTGGGTGACGAGGGTATCGTCAATGGTAAAACGAGCACACCATCTTCTATATCCTAACAGTTATAAGTACAATATTTGGCAGATCGTATGATTTCATGTGATATAGACTGTGGCTATGAATAATTTGGCAAATTGTATGAATGCATCTGATATAAACTATGGCTATGAGTACAATATTTGTCTTTGTTAGATAGATTATATGATTGCATATGTGTACAATATATGGCTTTGCAATTACATGCTATGAGTACAATATTTGGCGGATTTGTGTGACTGCATGTGATATAGACTATGACTATGAGCACAATATTTGGCTTCATTAGATAGATTGTATGATTGCATTTGATATAGATTGCAACTATGAGTACAATATTTGGCTTGGTAGATTTCATATGAGTACAATATTTGACTTCAATAGATTGTGACTACGAGTACAATATTTGGCTTGGCAGAGTGTATGATTGCATATGAGTACAATATTTGGCTTGGTGGATTGCATACAACTACAATATTTGAATTCATTAGATTGTGGCTACGAGAGCAGAGTGTATGATTGCATATGAGTACAATATTTGGCTTGGCAGAGTGTATGATTGCATATGAGTACAATATTTTTCTTGGCAGATTGTATGATTGCATGTGATATAAGGATGTGGCTTAGTTGCACAAGAATTTTTGTCATTGTACATGAAGTCGATCCACATTTTTCTTTGTATGATGACTAATAGAAGATATTTAATTACATGAAGTCAGTCTGCATTTCATTTCATTAAATATAATGTAACAATGCATTATATAGTGACTAATAGGAACATTTATATATAAATCTTGCATTTTTCATATTGTAAGATTGCATGTGATATAATGCCAAGACTTAGTTGCACAAGAATTTTTGTTGTTGTACATGAAGTCAATATGCATTTTGCTTTGTATAGTGACTCATATAAGATATTTAATTACATGAAGTATAGTGATCAATAGAATACATTTAATTACATGAAGTCAATCCACATTTTGCTTTACATAGTGACTAATAGAAGATATTGAATTGCATGAAGTCAATCCACATTTCATTGCATTAAATATAATGTAACATTGCTTTGTATAGTGGCTAATAGGAACACTTAGATCTAAATCAAGGAAAAGAAACATTGTTGATTTGTATATTGACTAATAGGAACACTTAGATCTAAATATAGAATTTTGCTTTCTATAGTGATTCATAGAAGATGTTTAATTACATGAAGTCAATCCACATTTCATTACATTAAATATAATGTAACATTATTTTTTATGGTGATTAATTGGAACACTTAGATCTAAATCAAGGCAACAAAACATTGCTTTCTATAGTGACTAGTCAAAACAATTAAAAACATTGCTTTCTATAGTGACTAGTCAAAACAATTAGATTTAAATCAAGGCAATGAGACTTGCTTTGTATACTGACTAAAAGGAACACTTATGTTTCATTGATTGCAAAATATTCCCTATTACATGTTTGTGTCTTTTATGTTGACCTAGAGTTCACCTTAAGTCTCAAATCTCATAGTCAAAACATAATCCAAGTGATGGACCTATGTAACTTGGGCTACATTACTCAACAAAAACCAAGTCCTTATTCCTCTTTTTTTTCTATTTTCTTTGTAGAATCTTGGTAAAAATTTTATTGTTTGCTTCTTTTGCACTACTTCCATTCTTTGGTTCATCCCTAGTTTTAGATGGCCCTTATACTACAATTAGATTTATCCCTTCACCAAACTTGGTTACTTGGAATGTAGAATATTTTATCGAGTAGTCCCACATGTAGTGTTCTTTGTTAGAAAATTGAAAGATACATAGCATAAAAAATATATTTTACCCATATTTATTGCAGAAAAGAAAGATTGCAATTGAATAACCAACTAAAGAAGCATAATAGCACCAAAACATTATACCTTCATTATTAGAAGCAATGTTCACTTTCCTCTATGAGGGGGCACCTCTAATTCTGCCTCTTCATATTCTTATTCGATGCCTTCTTCATAGGAATATTCTACTACCATGAATAGAACCCTTTTGTATCACTTTCAGTGACTTCATCTTCATCTGATGAGGTGCAGTCTTCTTTGGTGCAAAAGATTTTCTTGAAAAAAAAAATGGTTATTTTGCCTTTGTATATTTGCTTTCTATTTGAATCATCTTCTTCATTCCTTTTCTTTTTCTTATGGGGACATTTGTTAGTGAAATGACCAATACCATCACAATTAAAACAAATCAATGGAAGCTTACCTCTATATTTGTCGGTTCCCTTTTTCAGTCTTTTGACGAAGTTGGCTACTTCTTCATCGTCTTCTGAGATGTCATTGTTGTTGCAATCTGACTTTTCCTTTTGCTTTCCCTTTTTCTTTGACTTCTTGGATTCTTTGAATGATATTTCTTTTGTAACTGGATTCTCTTTTTTTGTTCTCATTTCATAGGTTGTGAATATTCCATGTAGCTCATCCATGGTTATCGAATCCATATATGTTCTTTCTTTTAGTGCTAAGATATTAGGATCAAATCTCATTGGAATAGATCTTAGTACTTTTTGAACAAATATAGATTCATCAACTTCTTCTCACAATCCTCTAATTGCATTCAATGTTTCATCAACTCGTAAAAAGTAAGTTGCAATATGTTCATCTTCCTTCATCTTTAGTTGTTCAAATTGACCTTTGTAAGTTTGAAGCTTTGTTGCCTTCACTTTTGTGTCTCCTTCATAAACATTCTGAAGTATGTCCTAAATCTCCTTTGCGGAGCTGCAATGCATAACTTTGACATATATCAAATCAACCACGTCATTCAGGATAACATTTTTGGCTTTCGAATTATTTAGATTGAGTTTCCTTCCATTATCATTTGTAGGAGGAATGACATGTTCTTTTATCCATCTAATATTGATTGTCAAACCTCAAATCCCTGAGCTTGTACATATGTTTTCATCCTTCTGCTCCATAATGCATAGTTTTGTCCATCCAACTGTGGTACTCCATTTTTATACATATTGTTTCTCTCCATGTTCTACCTTCTAGTGGTTAAATTGATTCCTAAAGGAACTTGCTCTGATTCCAATTGTTGGATTACTGAGAGGGGGGGATGTGTTAGCGTCGGAAGTCACTCCTGGATTGCTTGCAGGAGCAGAGCCCGACACCCATCAGTTTAGTGTCACGATTTGTTTAAATATGGGTGATCAAATGGAGGGAAACCCAAAACAATAGCGTTCCAACTCTGAAACCAGGCCAGGTATGCACTAGCAAGTGAGGTCTTGCGTAAACTTCAGACAGTGAGCTGTAGTAAGGGGCGAACAGGCGGAAGACTTATATGAGAGGAATGCAGAAGTCTGTTATAAACAACAGGTTTCTAACAGGCTAAGGGGGAAGACGTCCAGATGCAATATCATATTACACATAAACGCAAAAACCAAATAATACAGCTATGCGACAATAAATCTTTCATCATAACATAACTGCAAAAACTCGCGTGACTCAGTCAACCACGAACTCTCTAGCATGAGACGAAATTAGACAGAATAAGGAGAACTGTCTGTCATAAAACAAGAAATCTCATATACAGATGCATAAGATGAAAGATGGAATAGCAGTTAAAAACATTACAGTCGAGAGCTCTGCTCAACCATCCCTCTTTATAAAATACAACAACTGAGTCTATATACTCAGAGAAAAATTGCTCACAGAGGCACGAGCGACCACCGAAGCTTGGTGTCCCTTCAGCCAAAATTGGACGGGCCTTCTCTGTCAGACGCCACCTTAACTATGCATGGCTCCTGCAGGGGAAAAGTAGCTGAGCCAATAAATGCTGAGCTAGCATATGCAGGCCCTCTCCGGCTGATTGAGAACTTGGCATGGCTTTTCTTGGAACAATGTGCACACAGGACCCTCTCGAACAGACCATTCTCCAGGCCCTCCATACTTCACACTTAATGACTGAGGAGAAGTTTCAACTACCCCTCCTTACCTTTATTTACTCTAAGCGAGGAACAGTATTGAGATCAAGTTGAACTGGCACCTGGAGAACACAATGATCCTTTCTGCAGTCAAACTCGGCGCTTCGGCTTTTTGCGCAGTTATTTCCATCACTCCCCAAGTGACCACAGGCTGTGACCCGGTACCTAATTTCGTAGGTGCTTTCGCCGTTTCGTGACTCGCGGATGGGAGGAGTTAATCCTTCAGCTTCAAAATCACGAGGGGCGAGGAGGCGAGGAGCCCCAATCGCGCACCACATGTCCCTTCAGATGGACAACAGAGATCTTCTCGGTGCTTCTGTGGGCCCGAGTTCCCGGACGCTCTCGGCACTTCGTGACTCGCGGCTTGGAGGAGCTTAGCTTCGATCTTCAATGTTATGAGGGGCGAGGAGGCGAGGAGCCTAATCACGCGCCACGTGTCCTCTTCAGAATGGACGGCTGAGATCTTCTCGGCAAGACTGTGGGCCCAGGCTCTAGACGCCCTCGGCACTTCGCGACTCGCGAGTTGGAGTATCAAATTTAGCATCCTTCCCTCGCGAAGTCTCGAGACGTGATAGTCAGTGCAGGTTGACCCCCTCCGGGTACTTTTTGTAACCCACAATCTCGCATAACCAAAAGACATGGTCCACCCTTCGAACTCACACACCCCGAGTTCGAAAAACACCGATGCGCTTATGCTGATCTCGATTGACACCCTTTGAAAATATTTTTGTGCTATACTTGGCGCGACTCGGGTAAACTGCGATTTCCCATCAACTATTGTTCTGCTCCGTCGTTGGATCTTTTCCGCTGAAGGATGCAATGCCCGCTCGCTTGATTTTAAGCCCGAAAATGACCTCTTCTGTGAGCCGTGATCGAGCGCTTTTCGCACCACTCGTAGATATGAACATTCTTCCCCCCCCTTACAAGAAATATCACTAACATTTGGCTCCATGGGGGATAGAGTCGTCCCTTTGATGCTCCAAGAACTCTTTCTGCAGCTTCAGTTCCTTGCTATTGGGCTACGAAGTCACTTATTAGGCCGAAAACATACAAAAAGAAACTAAAAAAAAAAAACTAAAGACAATATTTACAAACAGAGGAGTCGTCTAAGGCTCAAATAAAACATCTTTTTAGAAAATGCCCATTCATTGGGCTACTGAAAACCTCTTCGCCCTCTAGATCCTGCAACCCATAGGTGTTGTTGGAGAAAATCTCAGAGATCTTGAAGGGGCCAATCTAGAGGGTGTCGAACTTGTTGTGCTTGCCTTTATCCTGTCTAGGTGTGTCCAACTTGAACACCAAGTCCCCGATTTCGAACTCCTCTTTCCTGACCTTCCTGTCAAAATCCTGCTTGATCTTCTGCTGACGACTGTAAGATATGTCCCTCACTTTTTCTCTGATCTGTTGTACTTCCACTATCTGATGAATTCTTCTGATCATATGATTTGGTTCTCCCTCGTAGTCTTGAAAGAACTTTGCCACAGGTAAGGCGAGCTGAGTAGGGAAAACCGCCTCTGCTCTGTAGACTAGCTGAAACGGTGAGGTTCCCAGAGACCTCTTCGTCATGACACGATCGGCCCATAGAGCAAATTTCAACTTTGAATCCCAGGCTCTTTTGTTATCCTCTAACAATCTTTTGATGATATTTATCAGGATTTTGTTTGAGGATTCCGCTAAACCATTGCCCCGGGGATAGTAGGGGGTGGAGTGAACTAGCGAGATCTGGAACTGCTCGCAAAACTTAATTAGAGGTTCAGATTTGAAAGAAGCAGCATTATCGATGACGATTCTGCTGGGACAGCCAAATCGGGCTATGATATCCTCCAGGAAGCTGATAATTACTTTGTGTGATGCGCTTCTGGTGGGGACAGCTTCTATCCACTTAGTGAAATAATCCGTTGCAGTCAGGATCCATCTGTGTTGACCACTTGAGGGAGGATGAATCTCTCCGATGAAGTCCAACCCCCACTGCTGAAAAGGTGTCGAAGCTACTATGGGTTTCAATGGCAGTGGTTTGAGCTGTTGCTTTCCTGAGAAATTTTGACATTTGGTGCAGGCTCTGATCTCCCTGCAAACATTGGGGAACAAAGTGGGCCAATAATACCCAGCTCGGAGTATCTTTTGGGCTGTGGTCTTCCAAAAATGATGACCTCCACAAAGGCCGCTATGAAAATCAAACATGACCTTCTGGGCCTCCTGTGGGTCCAGGCATCTCAGAAATACCCCTAGAGGGTATTTCCAGTACAAGGTTTGGTCAATGAGGCAATACCTGACCGCCTTGAGCTTTAGAGCCCTTGCTTTGCTTTTTCCCATTCCATCGGGGGGCTTCAACTCTTGCAGAAAATACAAAATATCTTTGTACCAGGAGCATGTTGCTAGGGATAAGGCACTTTGAAAATTCCTGTTGGATAACTCAGTTTGCTCATTGATAAAGCTAATCCCTAAGGCCTTGCAATTAGATTCAGCCAGCAGCTTGGCCAGACCCTGTCCCTTTATCAACTTGGTGGGCTTAATCTCAAGATCAAATTCTAGGATCTTGGCAATCCACTTACCTCTTCTCTCGTCTATGTCAGGCTGTACAAGAATGTCTTTCACAAAGGCCGAAGGAACATATCCAGTGATTTTTGAGTGCAAGACATAGACTCTAAAATATTTGAGAGCCTTCACCAATGCATAAGCCTGTTTTTCCATGATCTCGTATCGGACTTCTGCATCTCGCAATGCCTTGCTGAAGAAGGCAATGGGCTTCTCTCGCCCCTCTTCATTTCTCTGCAACAAGATTGTCGCTACTGTATCGAAAGAAGCGAAGGAGAAAATCAGGAAATCTTTCGAATAGTCAGGGTTGATTAGCACTGGTGCCTCAGTCAAAGCCTTATTTATCTGAACGAAATATTCCCTGGGTTCAGCGGTCCATATTACTTCATTTCCCTTCTTGAGCATGGTCGTGATGTGTTTCACCAGCTCAGTGAAATTCGAGACGAATCTCCTCAGAAAATTAATCCTCCCCAAAAAGGCTTGAACTTCCTTCTTCGACCTGGGAAGCGATAAGGTCTGAATTGCCTCCACTCTGCTAGGGTTAATCCTCACTCCTTTTGCTGATACTATATGGCCTAGTAGCTTCCCCTCCTTCATAGAAAACAAATATTTCTTGGGGTTCAGGGAAAGGCCAAATCTTCGACATTTTGAGAAGACTTTCCTCAGGTGACTGCAGTGCTCTTTGTCGGACCTCGAGAAGACTGTGATGTCATCCAGATAGATCACCACGAACCGATCTTTTTCTCCAATGAAGGCTATGCCCATGGCTCGCTGAAATGTTGCTCCTGCATTCATCAACCCAAATGGGATTTTGGAATACATGAATGTGCCCCAAGGGGTGGTGAAGGTTGTTTTTTCTCTGTCCTCAAGTAGGACTGATATTTGATTGTAACCAAAGAAACCATCAATCATGGATATTCTAGATGCACCATTGACCTTCTGCAATATGTGTTCCATGTTGGGCAGGGGATAATTGTCTTTTCTTGAGCTTCTGTTCAAGTTCCTGAAATCAACACAGAGTCTGATTTCCCCACTTTTCTTTCTTACTGGAACCAAATTAGCCACCCACTTAGAATACCTCAATGGGACAATGATTCGGGCATCTAACAATTTCTTCACTTCTTTCTCCATGACAGGTAGCAACAAGGGATTTATCTATCTCAGCTTCTGCCTGAATGGTTTAGCCTCTTCCTTTAGTGGGATTTTGTGCTCGATGACAGATGTGTCGTACGTCTTGAGGTCTTCATATGTCCATGCAAATACATCGGCGAACTCTCTGAGCAACTGCGTGTACTAGACCCTCTATTCTCTAGTCAGACTACTTGATAATTTGACGAACTTGGGCTCCTCCGGTGTGCCAATGTTGCATTCGGTTGTCTCGGCATCTTCGTTTAAGACCTTTCCCTTGACTGGCACATCATTCCCATCGAACAATCTTTCTAATGGGACAAGGCCTCTCGGAATGTGATTGCTGGGCAGCTGAATGATCTGATGATTAGCGATTTTATTTAAAAACTCCTCAGGATGAGGGTCACCTTCCAGATCAGGATCTTGGTCAATATGCAACGCAGAAAATCCATCCACTGATTGGAGAAACCTTTCAAGTTCAGAATCATCCTCAAACACCTTCCAATGCTTGACATTGTCCGGCATCGAGGGCCTATATCTTATACCAACATCACTTTTTATCATAGGCGGCAGAGGAAATTTGAGCAAACTAGCTGAGACAGCTAAAGAATTGGCCAAAGTATTTTCTCCCCTCGGAATGAAAGAAATGTTAAAAGCCAAGAAGAAATTATCAATAAGGTCCCATACTTCGTTCTGATAGTTCCTGAGCCGGGGATTATGGGCACGATAAGTGTTACTTATCTGCTGGATAATCAACTCAGCATCCCCGAATATTGTTATCTCTTCAATTCCCATTTCCTTTGTGGCCCTCATACCCAGAACAAGAGCTTCATACTCTGCCATGTTGTTGGTGACTTCGAATTCCAGCTTGTATGACAGAGATACGACTTCTTGACAAGGTGATATGAAAACCACTCCAGCGCCAGCTCCTTCGCTAGAAGAAGCTCCGTCAAAAAACATCTTCCACACAGAGGAGCTTCAGGGGGAGATCGGATGATCGGGGCTAGGATGTTTTCTGATGATTACAGAGCTTTCAGGGGCATCGGTAAGTTGCATCAAACTAGACCTCACGTCGGTGTCAAGTGCAAAGATGGGGTGATTGGTAGGGTCTGCTTCATCACTGACAATATAGGCCAGCTAGGCTTCTCTGTATAATCTCCTTTGTTCCCCCCTGAAAACCGAAATGGTGGCATATGTGAGATCCATCTGTAGTGTCCCTCCCAGCTTTTTGATCCATGATCTAGACAACAGCATACCAAATTTTGGGGGAACGTCGGCTACCACAATATCCATGACCACACTTTTCATGGGCAGCTGAAACAGGGAAACTGCCAGGTCTTTGATGACTCCTAGGCACTTCACTCTCCTTGAATCAAAGGAATATAAATCAGGATAAGTCCTTGTCACCTCCAGTCCCAATTCTTCCATGACTATGTTTGGCATGAGGTTATGAGAGGCCCCTGAATCCATGAGGCAGTTATGCAACACCTTATCATGGATGTTCAGGGATGTGTAGAAAGGGGGGGATGAGTCATCTCTGTCTTCTACCATGGGACCTAGGATGATGGCTGGTTTCTCATCTTGAAGGTTCACTGAGTCAGAGGGAGGCTGAGGGGACTCAGAGTGTAGCAGCTTAGAGAGGGATCGTTTAAAATCTTCATTTTTAATCAGCTCAGAGATGGGAACAGGAATCCTGATCTTTTGAATTTCATGCTCAAAATTAAAAGGGGAAATGGGCTTAGGAGCTTCCCTCACCTCAGTGGCAGGTTCTTTGGCTGCTGGCAAAGCACTATGAGTTCTTTTTTCTGTACTTGTGGTTGCTGCAACTTTTGCGGGCTTATCTGCTATGAGGGGCTGGTCTTGGCCATTAAAGTATCCTTCTTTCTTTCTTGACCTGAGATTGTATCTGTTAGAGGACTGACCGGATCTTTCTCCCTTTCCTAACTCATGGATATGAATGGTCATCAAGGATTTTTCGTATGCAGACTGAGTCAAATGGGGAAAAGGAGGAGCTTCCTCTACGAAGTGAATTTCAGGGTCGAATTCGCCTATCTCCTCTCCTTCCTCATGAGTAACCAGGTTATTTTGGAGAGGGGTCTGAATCCTTTGATCCTCTCTATCCTTTTCCCTTATTTCCCTTGGGAAAGCTTGTGGTCCATTGTTATTAGGTCTCCTAAAACCTCTATTATCAGTGTTCTAAGGATTTCTGTACATAGGCTTCCCTTCTAATTCCAACCTTTCTACCTTAGCAGCAAGTGATTTTAGTGTTCTAGCTGTCTCATCTATCTGATAGGGTATGGGAGAGGAACTAGATGGAGAGGATTCAGACCTGCTCTTACATATGTTTCTACCAGCAGCGTTCCTGAGTCGGTCAACGACCAATATGTTAGAGTCTACTTCCATGGCTGCATCCTGCATGAGAGCCAAGGTAGTGGCTCTTCTCTCTCTTAGCAGTAGGCAAAAATCAGGATCAAAAGCACTGGAGTAAGTGATCTTTGCAAAGGCTTCGGAGGGCTTTATCTCAGCAGGGATTTTGTTGTACATTTTATTAAATCTCTTAGAAAAGTCGGAGACAAACTCTCCTTCCTTTCTCTTCAACGACCCAAACTTCGTCATGTAATACATGAAATCCTTTTTATCTCCCCATTGCCTCAAAAAGGCATTATCTAGTGCTTCGATCCCATCAATAGATCCGGGAGGCAGGGCCTTGAACCATTTTCTAACCTCTCCCTGGGGCCTGGAGACTGTGGACAAAAATCCTCATCCATACGTCTGCATGCATGATGACATTGTCATCTGTGAAACTGTAAAAGGCTTCTAGGTGCTCGTCTGCAGTTACGTCCCCCTCACCCGTAAATTTGGGTAGTTGTTTGAGGTAACCATCTGTCGGGAGGGCGTTGAGGGGCTGAGGTAACACAAGGGGAGCATACCTAGCGGCTATAATAGCTTCCATTCTGGTCATAGGGGGATTGGCACTAGCCATGGGAATATTAGGTGGCGGAGAACTTGGAGGAGAAGGAGTTCGCGAAGGGGCTGCGGGAAATGAGAGCGGGTTTAAGGAGAAGGCTAACGAGCTTGAGTCGGCAGGTGCTCCTCCTTTTGCAGGAGTGGGAAAATATTCTATGATCCTAGGTCTTCACCGATAAACAGCTTCAAGGGAGAGGGGAGTGACAAGGATTTCTCCCTCTAGTCCCAGACCAGGAGGGGAAAACTCAGGGAACGGGAAACCTCTGAAGGAGGTCTATCAAGAAACTGAGGAGGAGAGAAAGGAGTCCTTACAGAAGGAAATGACAGATTACCTGGTTCGGCGGTGGACGCTTCTTCTTTAGAGGCCTTTCCCTTTCTGAGGACTACCTTTGGCTCAGTTTTAGGCGTAGCTAGGGGCAGTTGTGGATGTGACCGCGTATGTCTGCCTCTGGAAGCCACAATTAATATAGCGGGTTCGCTCCAGTGGAGTCGTCACAATGGAGTCGCTAGGTGCACAGTAGAAATATCAATAGTTCTGATATCTTATGCACCTTCAGAATCAGTTGATCGTTGTCATTCAATTACAGGAAAATATTTCAACTTCGTCCCCGAAAACAGCGCCAGAAATGTTAGCGTTGGAAGTCGCTCCTGGATTGCTTGCAGGAGCAGAGCCCGACACCCATCAGTTTACTGTCACGATTTGTTTAAATATGGGTGATCAAATGGAGGGAAACCCAAAACAATAGCGTTCCAACTCTAAAACCAGGCCAGGTATGCACTAGCAAGTGAGGTCTTCCATAAACTTCAGACAGTGAGCTGTAGTAAGGGGCGAACAGGCGGAAGACTTATATGAGAGGAACGCAGAAGTCTGTTATAAATAGCAGGTTTCTAACAGGATGAGGGGGAAGACGTCCAGATGCAATATCATATTACACATAAACGCAAAAACCAGAGAATACAACTATGCGACAATAAATCTTTCATCATAACATAACTGCAAAAACTCACGTGACTCAGTCAACCACAAACTCTCTAGCATGAGACGAAATTAGACAGAATAAGGAGAACTGTCTATCATAAAACAAGAAATATCATATACAGATGCATAAGCTAAAAGCTGGAATAACAGTTAAAAACATTACAGTTGGGAGCTCTGCTCAACCATCCCTCTTTATAAAATACAACAACTGAGTCTATATACTCAGAGAAACATTCCTCACAGAGGCACGGGCGACCACCAAAGCTTGGTGTCCCTTCAGCCAAAATCGGACGGGCCTTCTCTGTCAGACGCCACCTTAACTACGCATGGCTCCTGCAGGGGAAAATTAGCTGAGCCAGTAAATGTTGAGCTAGCGTGTGCAGGCCCTCTCCGACTGATTGAGAACTTGGCATGGCTTTTCTTGGAACAATGTGCACACAGGACTCTCTCGAACAGACCATTCACCAGGCCCTCCATACTTCGCACTTAATGATTGAGGAGAAGTTTCAACTACCCCTCCTTACCTTTATTTACTCTAAGCGAGGAACAGTATTGCGATCAAGTTGAACTGGCACCTGGAGAACACAGTGATCCTTTCTGCAGTCAAACTCGACGCTTCATCTTTTTGCACAGTTCTTTCCATCACTCCCCAAGTGACCACGGGCTGTGACCTGGTACCTAATTTTGTAGGTGCTTTCGCCGTTTCGCGACTCGCGAATGGGAGGAGTTAATCCTTCAGCTTCGAAATCACGAGGGGCAAGGAGGCGAGGAGCCCCAATCGCGCACCACGTGTCCCTTCAAATGGACAGCTGAGATCTTCTCGGCGCTTCTGTGGGCCCGAGTTCCCGGACGCTCTCGGCACTTCGCGACTCACGGCTTGGAGGAGCTTAGCTGCGATCTTCAATGTTACAAGGGGCGAGGAGGCGAGGAGCCTAATCGCGTGCCACGTGTCCGCTTCAGATGGACGGCAGAGATCTTCTCGGTGCTTCTGTGGGCCCGAGTTCCCGGACGCTCTCGACACTTCGTGACTCGTGGCTTGGAGGAGCCTAGCTTCGATCTTCAATGTTACGAGGGGTGAGGAGGCGAGGAGCCTAATCGCGTGCCACGTGTTCGCTTCAGATGGATGGCTGAGATCTTCTCGGCAAGAGTGTGGGCCCAGGCTCTAGACGCCCTCGGCACTTTGCAACTCGTGAGTTGGAGTATCGAAATTTAGCATCATTCCCTCGCGAACTCCCGAGACGCGATAGTCAGCGCAGGTTGACCCCCTCCTGGTACTTTTTGTAACCCACAATCTCGCGCAACCAAAATACATGGTCCGCCCTGCGAACTCACACACCCCGAGTTCGAAAAACACCGCTGCACTTATGATGATCTCGATTGACACCCTTTGAAAATATTTTTGCGCTATACTTGGCGCGACTCGGGTAAACTGTGATTTCCCATCAACTGTTGTTCTACTCCGTCGTTGGATCTTTTCCGCTGAAGGATGCAATGCCCGCTCACTTGATTTTAAGCCCGAAAAGGACCTCTTCTGTGTGCCGCGATCGAGCGCTTTTCGCGCCACTTGTAGATATGAACATTCTACCCCCCCCCTTACAAGAAATATCGCTAACAGGATGAATTAGTAATAGAGCAATTGAATCTTTTTTAACCATAGTATATAAGTGTTGTTAACTTTATGATCAATTTACCAATATCATTCAACAAGTGCAGAATAAATGAACCATGAACAATGAGAAATCACACACATACACAGTACACCAGTATTTTTACGTGGAAACTCAATGCAGGAGAAAAGCACAGAATGTTTTTTCTTATATGTATTTAAGAATTACATTCATTGGAAGCACCAACTTATTTTTTTCTCTAGCTGCAACTGGAAGGAGGCTCCAACCCCCTATATTTTTAGGCTACAACCTGAGGGAAGCTCCAACTCCCCAATTATTTGGCTACAACTAGAAGGAGGCTACAACCCCCTATGTTATTTGGCGACAATTAGAAGGTGGATACAACCACCTATCCTTGCTCCATCCAACAGCCCTGAGATATAAGTTCCAAATGTGAACAACCTGTCATTGTTACTGCTTACCTATGTTACTGTCACTGCTAACCTCTGTCATTGTCACTAACCTGATTCTTCTTCAAAAAATTCTTGTACATCCACAACCTGTATATACTGCAACATGCAGGTATCCATACTTCCATTAACTGTGACTCGTGGATGTTTGTGACCTTCTTCACTGCAACTCGCGGATTACTAGTAACTCTCTCAGCTTCACTATTTTTTCATTTGTCAATTGTCACTGCTAAACCTGATACTAGAACTCATCATTGTAGTCTCAGATATGATCATATATGTCACATACCCTATGCCAAAAGTATGAACTGAAGTCAATAATGCCTTGCCAACCAAGTGTCATACATAAACCATGAACCATTCATCAAATATATGAAACCCTTACATCCATCATACAGTAAACCATAATTGTAATGCAGCCTAAAATTGTACCAGTATCTTCACTAACACTCTTCAACCAAGATGCCTCAAATATGCTCCAAAATCACAAGATGTACTATAACAAACTATCTCATGGAGTGTTCCAAACATAGAAAGCCAATTCAACAGAAATATACCACTGTATATATGCTTCATATAGCAAGTACCAACCAACCTACAAACCCTCATGGGTACATGCTTTATCTTCTATGATCAAACCCTAGGCCATTACTAATAACCAATTACAATAAGTATATAACATACCTTTTAATTTATGTATAAGGTTTTGTTGTACTAGATCATTGTCACACCTTCTTGTAGTCATTTCTCATCCCTGTAGCTTGTCACTGATGATAGATCATATCTTCCTTTTTATCTTTGGCAATAGATATGCTCTTTGTCTTCAGTTAGTCCACGGGTATCCACGCTTTGTCCCACTATGGCCCACAGATGTTTTCTCCCTTCTAGTACTGCAACCTGTGGATGTCTTCAGTAAAACCCTAGTTCAGTACCCACGGTCTAAACCCTTCGTACCTGCAACTTTGTCGCTACTTCAGACTCACTGCTATAGATTTGTCAATGATACCTTCCCATAACAATTCACAAAATAGATATTCAATCTACTCAATAGGTGTTAATAAGAGACCCTTTCTCTCTTATTTATACTCTCAAAGTAGCTTCCTCAAGGGGTTACCTTATAACTAACTTTACCCAACTTCCTTCTTTTAGGGCTAACCCACTTCTAACCACATTGTCCACTTACAACCACTTTCCACAAATAGTAAACTCACCACTTCTAGTTGCAACTAATGTATTTTTAATTATTTTCTTTTTGCAACAACTTAACTCGTGATTAACTACTAGTTACAACCACTTTGATTCGTAAAATTCTTCGAGGAGCTTCTAGAATAAATTGACTTATTTGACCTTTTAGGGGTCTCTAGATAACTCATGAGGGTTCTCCAACTTCACAAGGCCATAACTCTCTAACCGTGAGGAGTTATGTGACGTTCCACATATCACTGGAAATGGCATGACATGTACTATCCATATAGAATAGTCTTACGTGAAAATAAACTGATCTTAATACCTTTATACCTCAAAAAATATTTAGTCCCTTAACCATATTGTTGGGCCTACCATAATTTTGTACAGGAATTGCTTCAAGGGTTGACATCAATGACATCAAGTAGTTGTTTCCCTAATTTTTTCTGCAAGAAAGAAGGACAAATTTCCTTGCCAAAAATCAGGAATTTGATCTTCAAATCATGGTTACTAATATTGTACGAGGTAATTATTTATCTCTTCTTTTGGATAAAAATGCTCATGATAAAAATCCCAGTAGCCAAGAGCATGAGGATTCATTGCTTGTTGTTTTTTTAATGGAATGTTTTGATATTGACTATGATGCAATTGTTGACCCTTGGTACTAGGACATCATCTTGTACTTGCGAAACCAACAATTACCTTCCCATTTGCAGGCCAATGAAAAGAGGAGACTAAGGTTAGAAAGTACTAAGTATGCTATGTATAACAATTGGTTGGTCCATAGACATGTTGATGGTATGTTGCTTTGATGTGTTGGTAAGTCCCAAGCCAAATATATACTATGGAAATTTCATGATGTTGCTCATTTGAAATTCCATACTAGTGGGCATTTCACTGCTAAAGCTACTATGCATAAAATTGTGTGTTATGGTTTCTATTAGCCCACCCTATTTCACAATTCTTTCATGTTTGTGAGATCATGTGATTGTTTCCAACGAGTAAGTTGCAAGAAGAAGTTTTTAGGTGTTCCCCTGAACCTAGTGAGAAATTAGTTTCCCTTTACAAAGTGGGGGATAGACTTCATAGGCCCCATTTCCCCACACATTTCTACTGATCACATTTTATCCTTACTACAATTAACTATTTCATGAAGTGTCCCAAAGTTGTCTCATTAATGAATGCTAAGGCAAAACATGTTGTATCCTTTCTACAATAACATATATTTTCCTTCTTTGGTCCACCTCTCAAAATTGTTAGTGATAATGGTTGTGCCTTTGTGTCTAAAGAGGTTTTGGGTCTTTTCCATAAGAAATTGGGAAAAAACCCAATTTCCATAAGAAGTTCCTAAATACATTGTTTTGAAAAAACAAGATGATGTTGATAATAACAACAACTTAGTTTAAAATGGAATATGATTTCTCCAATGAACAAGCTCATTCCATATGGTTTAGTATGTACCATCAGTAAAAAACATAGCCTCCAAAAACCATATGTATTTAACTCTCTCAGAGGACTAGAGAGCATAGATTAGGCTAACATACAGTTGATTGAAAAATAGTTCATTTACTCTTATTCTTATGAACCGATTTGTCCCTTTCACACTTGTTATAAAACCTCTCCAGGATACACTTTACCTCACATTGAGGAAAATTTATAAGGTTGTAACAATGAGGAGAGATATTGATTATCCTATTACAATGAGGTGAAATTGTAGGATATAAATGGCATTAGTTACAAAAGTAAGATCAACCCACAAAAAAGAAAAAAGGAGATAGTATGCACTTACCACTCTCCTTGAAAATCAATGACGATACAAATGAAATTAATACTTGTCAACATATACTCATTGTATAGGACCCATTATGGCTTGTGATCAACACAGGTTAAAGGATGCAATTGAATAGTCTGTGTATTGTAAATCGGTATAAATAGACATAACACATAAAACAAAATAAACGAAAACATACATCAGAACATGTCCATATGATAGAAGAAAACAAAATTCATGCTTGCAATTAACTGCATAAGATCATGTCAATCAAATATGTTTTTCACACTTGGTTGTATTTTACTGTGAGATATCGTCCACTCTACTCTCGATGAACCACCTACTTGAAATATACTACAAACATTGCCTTCCTTAAATTAAGATAGTACTCGTGACTTTTAAAATCAGTGCTACGTCACAATTTGAGCTTGTATCT
>ML808070.1:0-21877 GCA_009831015.1 Picea engelmannii
ATAAAGGAACATGTAGTACATTACAATATAAATGGTTGTATGCTCATGATCATGATCATAATCAAGAATAACTAGAATATTTTGTTGTAGATGAATGAAATGGGGATGTGTATGTAGGTGATGTGCATGCACCGACATAAAGATAACTGCATAGTTGTTAGACATTGTTTTCAAAATCAACTTCTTCATAAATTTAGTACATTGTTTTATAAACATTTGAAATAATATATATAACTATTAGTTTACGTCTATATGATATCATTATTATACCATTTGGTGGATCTCCTCTCTACATACTTAAGTATTTATCTTCCTCACTTGAATCAAGTAATGGCACATTAGGGACAATGAAAATTTGTGGGTTGTTATTTTATGAAATCTCTCTCTAATTGGGTTATTGTGAAAAATTGGATCCCCTATATCATCCTCAAAAACATGGAAAAATTGTCCTGGATGGGGTGCCACGTTGGGCGGGGAGGCCACATAGCCTGACCCAGACACACGCCATTAATATGTCAAGTCGACACCCCTCCCTTCACCATTAAATGGAAGGAGGCCATTACTTCCCATTGAGAAGAGGAGGACAATTCCCTCGAGTGAGTAAAATGGAGACCATTAGTAGTAATGGAGGGGAGAAGCTTGGTACAGAGGTCATGTCTGGCCTCAAAATTTATCCTCCCGCTCAGACAAGGTTGGATCCATCTCACCTTTGTGCTCCACTAGACCAAATGCTCTGAGCACTGGTGCATCTAGTCGGCTCCCATAGCTCTCACCTTGCTCATTTCCACCCTCTCTAAAACAGCCATGCCAAGGCAAAGAGGCAGGTCATGTTGCGGTCCTGCTTGGTATATTTTTGCTTCTAGACAATAGAGGGTGCAAAGACTGGAGCAGGCCCTCTCCATAGCACGGAATCAACAAAGGGAGAAGGATAGAACACCACCAATGGCATACATGGAGGAGGTGATTCCAGAGGAACCTATCCAGGTCCCTCTGGAATCCCTCCTCTTCACAATGCCAGAAAATTGGCATCCCCCTAGCCACATCCCAGCAAGCACAAGTACTTTAGCCTTAATCCAGCAGGCCCAGGAAGCCAGGGAAGAGACTACCTGCATAATTGAGGAGGAATTCCTCCAGTTAGACCTTGAGGATACAATTCAAATTGAGGACTCAACAACAAATAAGCTCGGGGCAAAGGTGACTTTGGACTCGATTCAGGAGGACTCAGGGAAGGTGACGATAGTATTGGGCACGACGGTGGAGAGTGGCCTAGTCTTGGCATCTCCACCACTCTCAACACTCCCATATTTCAAACAGGTGCCACCACCCTTCTTCCACCTAGAGAAGCTCACACTGGTCTTTGAGCTTAGAAGCCACATGGCCAATCAAATTCATCGAGACACCCTCATGCATCAACAAATTGACATGGTTTTTTAGGCCTACTCGAACGCACCAGCAGCCCAACGATGTCCGGTGTGCGCAAGGTCGTTCATGCTCCATCCAAGGGACGACCCCCTCAACGTTGAACTGAGTGACATGACCTGAGGTGTAAATGGGTAATCTACTTGATTTGGCTATCATGAGCATTCTCAGCTCGGATCCTTGCACTTCTACAGAGAATTTTTACAGTTATGTATTTTTTTTTCAGTCTATGTCTTATGTCTGTCTTAGTTTCTTAACTCGGTGCTGCAAAGACTCGAATCCACCACCTTCTCTGGTTTCTGTTTGGCAGGGCAGATGGTAGATTGCCATTTTGAAAAGTGACATCATAGTCTACCACCTATTCTAGTTTCTGCTAATTTGGCGGAACGACTGGTAGGCTGTAGCCAAGTGGATTTTTTGTAATGTAAAAGGTATATAATAGGAATCTCCCCTTTTTTATTCACAAAAAAAAACATGGAAAAACTCTCAATATCATCCTAACATGGAAAAACTCTTGAGACATAGTAATTATGCATATATTCGCATATGTTATTGTGTAATTCATAATTTAATACAAATTATACAAAACATCATTAAAATATAGATAAAATTTTAAAAATAAAATGAATTTATTTTTAAAATTTAGATAAAATATTAAAAATAAAATGAATTGATTACTAAAATATAGATGAAATATTAAAACATAAAAATGAATTGATTTTGAGAGTACCTATTTCCAAAGTTGTCTAATGCTTGGTGCCAATTAATCTAAGGTAGTGGTAGACTCATTCATATTTGTTATATTTTTGGGGTCCTATTTTTAAAATTGAAAGAAATATCATTCCTCATAAATTCAAATATTTTATTTTACAAACAATATTCTTAGTTGGATATTAGAGAAAATAACACCATATATTTCCATATGAGATTATCTTGAAATCATGGAAAAAATCATCTTGAAGTATCTAAAATCATGTAAGTTTTGTTAAGAAATTGACAATTAAAACTAGGAAAGATAACTTGTAATGGCTTGGAGTTCATTCTATATTATCATATTATCAAGTATCATGTAAGTTTGTGAAAAACATTAGTGTTTGGAGGCATTTTTTGACACTTTCCAATCATAAAAAACCAAGCTCACCAACTGACCACTATAAAAAACTCTAAGCTATTGAAATGACCAAGAAATCATCATTCAAGGAACAACGAGGATGACAACATCATCTTCTCAACTTATGGTTCAATTATTCATGTTATTATTTTTTCATCATAAGAAAAAGGCCTAAACACCTACAAGTTACACAAATCATTTGACAAAAACCAAATTTGACAAGAACCAAATATGTAAGTTTCAATCCTTTGAAATGAAACAATGCAAATACAATATTAAACAAAATAAAAAGAAAAACAATGGCATACACATAGTAAAAAAAAATTACCTCAGAAACCCTTAACTAGGAAAACTAGCTGTAACATCCCCGATTTTAATCCTCACAAATTATAATGTAATTGTATAAATGTGATTTAGTCTAGTGAATCAATATTCTTGGTCAAAGAGACCATATTGATTAATATGGGTAAGAGAAAAAATGTAAATGGCACATTAAAATAATTAATAAAATAACAATTTCTAGTTTCAATATGAGAGGGACAATAATGATTGGGGGATATGATTCCACTAGAGAGGGGGCTAAATGGGGATCCAAGGGGAAACCCATGCCATTTTATTGAGTTAATGTGCCATTAACATATAATCCTTCCTTTGACTCGTTGGTCACTCAAAAATTTAATCCATGTAAGAGGATGGGTGTGAGAAGTCACATCCAATAGTTATTGGGAGAATGGGACTAAGGTAAAATCAACACTGGGGAGTGTGAGAGTCAACATGCATGGGAGAACAAGAAATTTGAATGGAAAAGGAGGACAATTTTTACATGTTGATTTTTGGGAAGCAAGAGAAGAGTTGAGTTCAAGGAAGAGAAACAACCATGATTTGCTTGATGGTAGCCATTATTAGGCCGTGTTTATGTTGGAATTGTAGCTTGTGCACATCTAAAAATGGGATGTGATCTTGTGGAGAATTTCCTATTGTGGAAATGGCGCAAGAGCCTTGTGAAGGTTGTTTTGAACACTCCTGGAGAATCTAAGAGTTGTTGGAGTCCCTTGCTAGGAGATTCTTGGCCAACCGAATGCATTGGAGCCCTATAGGGAAGTGGGAAGGCTCGAGGGACTATTTTTAGTGAAAGGAGATCCCATTCCTTGGGTTGTGCAGCTTGTGGGGAATAAATCTCATGGATTGGAACTATTGTTAGAGTTGAACCTCATTTTTGGGTTGTTAAATGTGGATAATGGACAACCATGAGGGTCAGATCTCCTTGTGGACTCATAGCCTCAACTTGAGGGTGGATTTATATTGAGAGAAAATGAAAAACAAGTCTATGGCTGGGAGGAATGTCCTTTGTATGTAGCCAATTAGTTACTTTATAAACAAATGAGTTTTATGTTATTCTTTATGATGTTAATTTCGTCGTATAAACGATTTTATATGAATGTTGTGTGTTTGTTGTTTTTCTTGAACAATTTCATTCATGTTTTAAAATATGTTCTTAGATTCCTATTAAATTATGGGCATGCTTCCCCTTACATTTTATACGTATGGGGTGTTTTAAATTTTATTTTTACAAGGAAGGTATGTTACAGTAGAAAAAATTAGATCCAAACCTCTATATTCTTCATTGTATTAACTTGACTAAACATAATACAATATTTAGGTATTTTGCATCATCCAAAAACCTAATCCATTAAACTAAGTTAGATTACAACCCTAATCCCTTAATATATATTAGATTACAATGGAGAAAAAAACTACTGACTGAAAAACACAATATTATAATAAGCATGCACACAAAACGTACCATAACTCAGCTTATACAACACATTAAATGCAATTATGACAACAATAAGGTATCATACCAAATTTTTAAAAATAATTCCTAACTGAAATGTTTTGTCATGGAATGCAATAGATGATGATTATTCCCATAATGGTTATCCCCATGAAGCCTTGACATTATTTGATGAAATGACTTACCATACTAATACCTTCATTATTACCCATAAAAAATATACAATTCAAGAGAATATTCACCATGGTTTACATTACACGAGATACATTTGTGGGTAATGCATTTATAGACAACATGCATGCCAAATAAATTATGTTAGGTATGTCTTATGCAATGAATGGATAAATTAGATGTTTCCCACAAATGGTTTGAAAGAATGCTTAAATGACATGTTGTGTCATGGAATGTAGTCATTGTTGGTTATTCTCAAAATGGCCACCCCCATGAAGTGTTGACATTTTTTTAGTGAAGTAGTTAGAAGCATTGTCATTTTTCATTTTGTTGGTTCTATTCATCTACTATGGTGTGGATCATCAAAATTTCATAAATTTCAAAGGGACACGATCCTTATGGAAAAATATCTAATCCACCACTTCACACATGTTTCTTGAAGTAGTTTGAAGAAAATAAATGAAAAAACAAGAAGTTGCTTTGAGGGAAAGGGTAAAATTCAATATTCATCGAAACTTTGATGTGTTCCACACCAAGTGACTTTACTATGACATGAAACTAGATCTATAGGTGTATTGTTTTTGCATTCATGGATTAAAAAAAGTACTCATATGAGGCCCTAGAACATTATTCATAAACAAGTAAATTAACACATCGTCTAGCTAATTGAATCCACCTCATGGATTAGACCAATGTCAATATAAAATAGAGAATTTTTATGAATATTATAACCATGAATCATTACAATTCTAACCTTATCATGAAACCATAAAAGTATGTGAAAAAATTCTTCTTGGGAATGAAATGTAGCAAGAAATTAGTACATAGTGACTTTGTGGGGTTCTCCAACTTGTTAATGACATGAGCCTTTCTAGGAATGAAATCATTTACACTATATTCGATCAAAATTAATAGTCGTGGAAATAAATCATTGTTGGTTATTCCCAAATTGGTCTCCCCATGAATCCTTGATATTTCTTCTATAAAATCAAAATATTGTGCATAAAGTCCAATTGAATCATCATGGTTAGGTTTCTTCTTTCATGTGCAAATTTATTGGCTCTAGAATAAGGTAAGCAGATGCATGGTTTTGCAATAAAAAGTTGTTGTGCCTGCAACAACTCTCATTGAATTTTCCTATTTTAGGAAAATTAAATGGGCCCCATGCTAAATTTTATAGAAACTACAAAAATAGAAGGATGGTTCCTCGTATCTAACGTTTCTTGTGATAATTACAAAAGGGGAAAATTTCAATCACTTTGATTTCATTCTTTGTTATGAATGTGTTGCTTAACAACAATTTTTTCTTAAACGATTATTGGTTTTCAACTTTGGCTTCGATCAGATTCATTTAGAAGACTTGATTATAATTGGATTGTTTTATTTGAATAATGCATATACAATAGATGTGTGTCTTAACACTTGTTTCCGATTTCATTACAATATTTTGATTTTTTGATCTCACGGAATGATACATAACCTTATTCACAAGTTTTCTGCAGCCCACGACCCACAAGCCTATTCGGTTTTCCATTTTTAGGTTTTTCTCATTGGGATACAATTCAGAATTATTTCATGTTTACCCGCAACCCCTAATACTAGTGGTATTACCTAAAAGTGTGTCTTATTATTTATTTAAAAAATTGTACCCTATAAACTTATTGAACTTATCCTAGCAATCCTTTTTCATTAGAGTTACATGGTAACTTTACGATGCATCTTTCTTGAAAGTTTTCATTCCACAAGCCTGGTGAGAGAAACCTTCACATATTTTTCCCGTTGGGGTGGTAATTTAACCTTATGAGAATATTCCCGCAACCCGCGACCTACAAACTTGTTGGCTTTTTCTTTGCAGGACGACTCCTTCTAAGTGTTAAGTTATTATCCTATAATTGTATCCTACCATGAGACTTTCTCTCACAAACCTGTCCCCACAACATTGTTTATACTCTACCTTTCCCTCCTATGAAAAGATTTAATTTAATGCATTAATGGTTTGACGATAGGAAGACATGGCACAAAGTTTAGAATTGATTGATGAGCTATTGAAAGTTATTACTCAAAGTACATGGTTTAATATACACTGGCTCAAGCTTGCCCTTCATTATTACTATTTTTGGCCTAAGTGATTACCATAAAAGATATTATAGAACAAAATTGTCAATTTCCTATGCTTTTTTTTTCTTTTAGTGTGAAAACCTCACTCCACTGTGATTTGTGCATGTTCGCTAAGTACAAAATGTCTACAACTCAATGACACAAAGGGAAGGCCCTACCTACCACTACCCTAACTCAAGAAGAAACTCAAGAAACCCATATCATTTATGGAATCAATCATTTTAATGGAATCTAAGGGTGTCTTACATGGAATGAAATGTATAGGAAGTTTATAAATGAAGAATTTCTAACAGAGGAGGGAGACATAAGCATGTACATAAATTTCAAGCAAACTAGACCATTCTACCATAAAATGATGCATTCCAGTGAGCATATTGATGGGTACCTAAATTGACATACTTTCACGAACCGTCTAATACCTTTTTTTTTACCATTTTCCAATTTCCATTGATCATTTCCTTTTTGATACTTCACTTATCCAATTTTCCTTACTTATTATTCAGGTACAAATATTTCTCCATATGCCATTTATATGTTATTCTTGCATATTTCTTAAAGGAAATTGCTACTTTCATGTACTAATATTGCTACAAAAAAGTAATACATTAGTTGCAACTCCTCATAGTGGTTGCAATCCCTCTCTGTTGTCGCGATTCCGGGAACAATCCAACTGTTGCAACTCCAAGTGCACTCTATGTTGTTGTGTTTCTATGCACAATCTAACTGGTGCAACTCCAAGAACAGTCTCTATTGTTGCGACTCCGGACAACTGCTACAACTCCAAGTACACTTTCCATTGCTGCAACTACAAGTCTATCATTGCTACGATTCTGAGTAAACAATATGCCATCATAGCAGTCAACACTACAACTGACAGTTAGGAAATAATCTAAACATGGGAAGGTGATAAGAGGTAGGTAGACAACTAAAAGAAGAATCATTTGCCTACCAAGTCAGCACACACATGATATTTACTAAAACTTGGAAAATTCAATGTAACCAGATGAAAAACCATATTCTCATGGATTTCCATTCATTCCTTTGTATAATTTTATACATTAGTCATACTATATAAGAACCTCAACTTCCCCAGAGCTGAGGGGATGAGAATTATTCTAGTAATCACATTCTGTTGTTATTGTAACTTTCATACATATGCAATATAATTATATTTCATCTTTATGTTCGTGTAGTGGTGTGCTGAACGATCATGCTATTTTGATTTCATAGCTCATTACCTTTCCTAAGAGGGTAGTCCCCCCCACCTTAGTTAGGTACTTCCTATATATTAACATAGGATTTAATATTTCAATTCTATTTATTTGTTTCAGTAATTATTTCATTTCTCAATTTGTTGCAATTCTAGATGTTGTAGAACAACAATCACAATTTGTGTGTGGTTAATGTTTAATTTACTGTTGTTGGGATTTCTGCAATTCTAAAGTGCAATTCAATGTTTATTCAATTTTTGTGAGTTTATAATCACATACATTACTACATATCTAGTTACTACAATTCACATCATTGTAATTTATGTCATGTCGGAACTCACATTGCTGCAACTCACGTCCCTGTGATTTATTTCATGCTACAAATTTGTTGCTACAACTCCACTTGCAACTACACTTTATTTTGGTTGCTTTCTAATTTGTGATATCTTTAGTCTTCATTAGTTTGGGATTGATATTACATTGGGTTGTTGTTAAATGTTCCAACACATAATTCTTACAACAAAACATGATCTTCATTATACTTGAGTAAGTCACCAATAGATCATAGTATAGATTTAATTTCCGCAAGTGTGATTTCAATTCCCACAAGTGTGATTTAATTTCTAGATGTGTGATTTCAATTTCTACAAGTGTGATTTAATTTCTACAAGTGTGATTTCAATTTTTGCAAGTGTGATTTCAATTTATGCAAGTGTGATTTAATTTTCGAAAGTGTGATTTCAATTTCCACAAGTGTGATTTACTTTTCGCAAGTGTGATTCCAATTTCTGCAAGTGTGACGTATCTTTCCTACAAGAGTGATATTTACTTATTCTGCAACTCAAGAATTAGTCTAGTTTCGTGTCTTAATTAAGTATCTTGAACCCTTGATTTGTGACATTAAAAGTACTACAACCCTTTAGCAAAACAACACTACTATTGCATATACGGTGCACGATAGTTCATAAGTAATATACAACTTCAGATTGATAATTAAATGTACACTTCTTTGGTTTCTTTCTAACTAATTAGAAATTAATTTAAAAGTTCATCACATATGCACACTTAGACACAAGGACATAAATGATCATGAATGAAGTAGGAAATCTAATAGATTCATTGAAGGTATCCATTATCCACCAAATATATTAGTTGCAAGCACCAAATGTATTTCTTAAAAATTCGTTTATGGATGCATTTAAAAAGGAAAATCCCAAGTTAATGGACATTATCCAGGAATGGTGGGATGAAGACATGCCATTCATTACCAAACTTAGTAGAATATATAACATACAATATTTCAAAGCGCCATATCAACTCCTTCTGGCTATGATATGAAGAGTCTATGGGAAAGAGACGAGTGTCCATTTCAAGGTAGAATGGGTGCTAATTACACACAATGTAGTAGAAGTGGGGCAAATTTTCAACTAGGAACATATCTTGTCGATCGAGATCTTCCAAAATGTTCAAGAAGCCCACAGCAACAAAAAATAGGTTTTTATATATCAACTTTATTGATTGATGCAATTTGTTCTTTGATTTCCTTTCCATAAATGAATTGGAATTGGAACCCTAATTCTCCTCCCATCGATATATATTGCTCATAACAGTGGGAAACAAATTTTAAGAAATATTTCTGTGAAATCTATGATCACTTTGTAGATCCTTTATTTCATGTTATTTTTGGCCAACCACTATAGAGGTTATCTTCAAAAGTTGTTGAAACGCTAAGATAAATTGGGGACTGGTATATGGAGAAACACTATACATATATCATAGTTTTTGGGTGCTCTTCTCCATTTCAACTTCTCCATAAATATGTCCCATATAGACTCATATTCATGGAAATAAACTACCAGATAGTGGATGTAGGGATTACTGGGTCTTTATATGATGCTAATAAGATAAATTCGCCTAAATTCCCTATCAAATTTGGAGGGTTTAACATGATAAATGTTCCACATGAAAAAGGAAGCAAATGCTTTGAAGAAACTAATTCTATGTAATGGAGTGTCAAAGAACCATGACCTTAGAGGGGTTTTATTGAACCATTTCAGGGCATTGAGGATGGTACTCCCATTCCAACATGATCATAATGCAGAAGATGACCTCTTTCAAAGGGTTAGATATTTTGAAGAAGTGTTAGAATACCTCTAAGATAATCAACAACAAGAGAAATGCCAAGCTAAACAAGAGAAAAATAGAATCTTGTTCTAAGAACAAAAATAGAAACTGATGGCCAATTTTCAAGAACAAGAAGAGGCCAAGGAAAAGGCCCAACAACAACAGAAAAAATAAAGGACTAAAAATGTTATATAACTGGAAGAGAAATTGAGAAGGGAATATATAAATCCAAAAGATTGAGTTTAGATAAACTTTCACTTGATTCAAGAAACATTATAACACATGGATTCATATACATAGCTTTATCACAAGTGAAAAATATGAATAATTCATTGTTTCTAATTCAAAAACTAACATAGGGAAACATGAAATAGGATTTCTCATTAAAATAACAAAGAATAAAGAAATATTCTTCTAACGTTGGTCGAGAAAGCATTCGAGAAAAATGTTGTTGACATGCCTATTTACTGTTACTTGGTATGTAGTAGAACTTTCTTTAGAAAATATGTAGTGAACAATAAACAAAAAAATATACAAAAAATTAGCATTGAACTAGGGAAAACAAACTTGAATAATTGCATAAATGCCAATTTAGAAAATCATTACACTTACAAATCTTGTCAAAAGATCTTGCGTGATGAGACCCCCAAATTTGCATGCCCACATGATATTAGATGAAACAAGTTCATATGCATATTGAAGCAACTAAATGAATTAGAAAAGGATTATAACACTAAGATTTCCTTTCTTGCAAATTTGAGAGCTAGGTTAAAAATACAAAGGACAACAACTTGGCTTAACTAGAGGCATAATCAACATTATTTTCCTCATGATATAAAAGAAACTAACATAGTTGTGGTGGTAATATAAAAGATTCTATGTTACAAAAGTTCTTATGTTCTTGGTCGCATTCATGTACACATAGTCGTGAAGGCTTTAAAGCATCTATGCAAAAGAGTACTCTATCAGATAGAGAAAGTTGATATAAATGAATATTAGAAAAAATGTTTAGGGACACCAAAGATGTGTATTCAATTGAAACTGATGGTGAAATGGATAATGACATGAACGAAAAATATTGAAGAACCAGTAACAAAGACACTAGTCCATGGATTCACAAACTCACATAATATATATGATATTCAAAACAATTAAATAAACATTGATCCTGCTAAAGGCTACATTACATTAGACTTTTTCTAGGATAGATATTAATAGGAAATGAGATTCCCTACACTTTTCTATGGAGAAAAAAGACCAGACAACATTGAAAAAAAAATTACATATAAAAAATTGTGTTAATGGGAAGTATTACACAAAGACCATGACTTTGCATATCATATCAAAAATTTGTTTTACAAGGCAATTTGCATTATTCTTAAACAAGTGCTCAATTGTATTTAGGTTAGAATAATAAAAGGACAATTAAATGGAAGAAGGTTAGTAGAAAAATATGTCAAGTAAAAGATGAATTTGGATTGTATACTAAAATATGACATTGGCTACATCGATCTAAAAGAAATTCACACATCATCAGACTAATGTTTGGGTTTACGTAGCAACCTTTATGCGATGATACGACAAATATGATTGCCTACATTTTTATATATCCTTCAGTAGTGCAGAAAATCATTGGAAACCATTAATCAATGCACTAAAACATATAAAAGAAAAAAACAATCCACCCATTAAAAATTACATAGAAGAAAATGAACTTGAGAGTTTGATAAGAAATGATTCCATCACTTGCGTGTGATACTACAAAAACGGGATGAATTCTCCTATTCAACTAATTTCTCACGATTTCAAGTACTATGGTGATTTGAAAGACCCTTTATTTGTATCGGAGTTCCAAAATAAAGGAGGTCAACATGACCATGAATTACTATGGATAAAGGATGTACTTATCTATTGAAGAAATACAAATATTGAAATAGAGAACATTCTAGACAAATATTTGTCTATTGATTCAAGAATACTTGCAAATGGTCTTAAAACCATTCAATGCCATCATCACACAAGAACTTATAGGGAAAAGACAAATGTTAGTTGTAGGTTCAATTTACTCATTCATCCAATGAGAAAAACAAGAATACTTGAAGTAATGGAATTTAACAATAATATGACAAAGAAAAATCTAAAAGTAATTTTTGAAACTCTAGAACATGGTAAATAGAATGAAACATACACATTCGATAGCTTCCTAGAGGTCTTTGGTATGACAAAAGATGAATATATCAATGCAATTAAGTGTAGTTTGAATAGAATGACAATTTTGTTAGAAATAAGACCAATAGACATATGGACTAATAGTTTATGCCAACATATTCTAAGAATTTGGAATGCAAACACATATTCTCATTTTGTGCTTGATTCATATGAAACATTTAAATATTGTATCTCTTACATGAAAAAAATTGATAAAACAATGACATTGACATGAAAACATATACGAGAGGAATACCAAAAATAAAATGCCGATGTTGTGTAAAGAATAACCATGCTTGGAAAAGCTTTGTTAAACTTGCAACAAATGTTTGCACAACAAGTTGTTTATGTTGTTTTCTCTCTACCCTTGAATGCAAGTTCAAGGAAATGTCTATTTATTAATACTTTACCCATATATCAACAAGCATTTTTTCTCAAAAAACCAAAAGACCTTCAACAAGAACCATAATAATTAGAAGATGTAATATGTTCTTCAATCATTGAATGCTATTTGCAATGTCCTGTGAATATTGAACATATATACTTAGCAATATTTGTATCAATCTATACAAAAAGGGAAGGAAATGAAGAAACAAAGATATGTCATACATCATAAGAAACATGCAATATAGTGAACATAAAGATGCTGGAAAATTCTATAAAGAACAATTTATGCTATATGTTCTATACAAACTCGAGGGAATCATTTTTATGAATCAATATTCAACTTGGAAGAGTTCCTACATGAACTTAATGGAAACCATAAAACAAAATGAATACAATTTCATGTATATAAAAACTAAAGCATGGGATGACATCGATGATGCATCAAGAATGCTTGAAAATAGATATTATGAAGTGTTTAATATAAATATAGTTAATGAGAACCAATCGATTGCTAATGACATATTGTCAAATGAAAATAAACACTATGAAGAATATGATATTGATGCTGATTTCCAACACTTTAAAAAAATTAAAAAGATAAAACATCACTTGAAATACCTTTCCATGTTGTCAAACAACCACACATATTAGAGAATACAAAATTCTATAATTTGAGAAGACAACTAAACAAAGAACAAAACAGTATAATGAAATATATATTTACTAAAAAGAAAAGGCTCCAAATTAACCAATCCATTTGTTCTTGATAGGGGGCACATGCACCAGGAAAACGTTCATTGTGAAGGAACTTTTCCAATCTCTTGTGTGCATGTACAACAATAGAAAAAAATATGACCCACTTAAATTAAAAGGAATCATAATAGCTTACACAAGAAAGACACCATTCAATGCAGGAGGTGTGACAATGCACTCTGTATTTTACATGTTGATTAACAAATCAAAATACCTTCCCCTAAGAATTGAGAAGTTGGATGCATTCAAAAAATACTACAAACAATTTTTTATTGTGATAATTTATGAGACATCTCTTATTGGCTCAACATTCTTGTACCAAATTTACAAATGACGGTGAGAAATCAAACATAGCCCAACAAAATATTTTGGAAATGTTGATATAATATTTTGTGGGGACTTGTATTAAGCACAACTTGTCAAGGATTCTCTATTTTTTATAATTCAATGTTAAATAAGGAAAATTTGTCCTATACGTTTTGGAAAGAAAAAGTAAAATTCTATGAGATGCACATGCCAATGCGTCAAAGAGACACATAGTTTATCATAATTTTGAAGAAAATGATATTGAACAAGAAATCTAATGATGACATAGAATACATTGACCACCATTTTTATATATCACTACCAATAGATCCTCTGTTTCCATACTTATTTTATAGAAACAAATATGTGCAAAGACATACTAAGAAAATGCTTTCACAAGTAGATGAAGAGTTGATAACTCTTGAAGCATTTGATAAAGTTGAAAATAGTGAAGAAAAATTTACATCTTATGAAAAAACAACTATCTTGCCATAAAAAATACTAGTGAAGAGAAATCTCTTGGTTGAGTTGTATGTTGGAAACTATAACATAGAATATGGGCTTGTCAATGGTGTCGATGGAGCATTGAAGGCTTATTCAAAGAAAAAAAAAGGAATTTTATATCATTTAAATATAAATTTATGGTCCAATAGTTGGAAAATTACAAGGAGAAAAGTTCCATGAGTTATATTACAACAATATTTCACCAATTTGGAGACCAATATTTCACATTGCAAATCCATTCCCATGCACTAGAGGAAAGAATAAATGCACAATACAAAAACAATTCCCAATATAGCTTACCTGTGCTAGAACAATACATAGATCCCAAGGATCGACTTTAGATAAACTTGTATTTGATCCAAGCAACATCAGAACACATGGATTAGTATACAGAACTTCATCACAACTAAAAACTATGAATTGATTGTTTCTAATTAAAAAACTAACATAGGGAAATTTTTATGTCAAGAAAAAAGTGACAGTAGAGATGGAACAATTATTGGCATATCAATCACAGAAATTAGACTATGTGCAAACTTATATCACATGTTGAATTGAAATTTCAATTTTAACCTTAAACACGCATATTCTTCATCCAAATCTCGATGAAATTTTACAAGATGAGTACTTTAGCAACAATATGATCCTATGTTTTCAAGAAACACAAACAAATTGGCCACCAAATGACAATTTGTTTTTTCAAATTCAATTTCAATGCAACGTACTGTGTTCATGGTGTCCTTTCTTGTTAGAAAAACAAGATCACATAGAAATAAAATAAAACAAATGCATAAATAAAACACAGAATATACACAATACAATAGAGGCAGAAAAATACATGGTTCACCCAGTGTGGGATACGTCCACCAAATAAATTTCTAGGTCCTCCCTTGATTATTATCTAGTAAATGAAGGGATACAACCTACAACATACCTTTTGTAACTTCCTCTTTTTTTATCTCACAATATTCTCTCTTAGAATACAATATTCACACACAGTCACAGTCGTAATACAATTCCCTCATAAAAGAGGTTTTCATTCTAGGGAATAAACCCATAAAATAACTTCTACCATCATATCTTTGACCTTATAATGAACGGTCCAGAATGAGTACAAAATTACAATATTTTACAAGGAAATTTTCTCAAAAACTTATCTTCAGGGGCGCTGCCCCCAAAACCCTGCCAGGGGGGGCTCCAAAATTTCTCGCTATCCCCCCCTTGGTGAGATATGTGGGGGGGAAATCTCCCCCACATCCCTTTTCAGGTAATGGGGAACCAAATGTGGTTGAAACAAGACCTCTGAATCAAGAATATAATCACAACAAACAAACAAAACAAACAATCTCATACTCAGAGATTGATCACAACAACTCCATTGTTTCCATACCTATTGGACTATGATCCATATTGGACCTGAAAAATTTCTCATTTTCACCTTCATGCTTGAAGGTCAACTAAAATTGAGCAGGAACTTAGTTTCTCCCTGGTTACTACCTTTGTTAACATGTATGGAGGATTCTGGATAGTATGTATCTTTTCTAAATTCATTTCTCCATTTTCCAAAAAAAATCGTATGAAATGGTACCTGATCTATATATGCTAGTCTTAGAATGGAAGGATGATTTATTTACAATATGAATGGAACTTTGGCTGTCACAGTACAACCTGTTATTCTCCTTCTTCTTTCCCAATTCCTCCATAAACCTTTGTAACCAAATCATCTCTTTACTAGCCTCTGTAGCAACAACATACTCTGCTTCCATTGTTGGAAGTGCAACAACCTTTTGCAATTTCAAAATCCAACTCAATGATGTTCCACCTATAGTAAAAACATACCTTGAGGTGTTTATCCTGATATCCTTATCACCTGCCATATCTAAATCAACATATCCTTGTAGAACAATGTTTGAACCTCCAAAACATAATGCATGAGTAGTAGTACCTCTCAAATACCTGAGAATCCATTTTACTACCGCCCAATGTTCTTTAACTGGATTTTTCATATACCTACTCACAACCTCCACTGCATGTGCAATATCTGTTCTTGTGCACACTATAACATACATTAAGCTGTCAACTATTATTGAATAAGAGACCTTGGACATGTATTCTACCTGCTCATGTGTCTTGGGACACATTTCCTTGGTTAATTTGAGATGGATGGCCAAAGGTGTACTAACTGGTTTTGCATTCTTCATTCTAAACCTCTCCAACACCTTCTCTATGTACTCACCCCGAGACAATATCAATTTGAGATTTTTCCTATGTCTTGTTATTCTCATACCAAGGATTTTATTTGCATCATCCAAATCCTTCATTGCAAATGAATTAACTAATTTATTTTTGAGCACATTTATTTCCTACATGTTAGACCCTGCAACAAGCATGCCATCCACATATAATAGCAAGATAATATAGCTTCCATTTCTCTTAAAATAAATACAATGACCATAATGACATATACTATAACCTTGTTCTATCATAAACCCATCAAACTTCAAATACCACTGCCTTGGAGCTTGCTTTAGGCCATACAATATCTTCTTCAACTTGCATACCAAATTTTCCTTCCCTTTGACCTCATACCATGTGGTTGTTGCATATAAATCACTTCCTTTAAATCCCCATGGACAAAAGTTGTTTTTACATCTAACCATTCAAGATGAAAATCTTCTACTGCCACAAGAATTAAAATAGTCCTAATCGAAGTCATTTTAACAACAAGAGAAAATATTTCATCAAAATCTATACCTTTCTTTTGTGCAAACCCATTTACAACAAGTTTTTCCTTGTATTGATTTTTACCTCCATCTTCTTCCTTCAACTTGTAAACCCATTTATTCTTCAATTGTCTTTTTCCTGCATGAAACTGAACCAAGTCCCAAGTCTAGTTATTTACCAAGGAGTCAATTTCCTCTTTCATGCCTTTCTTCCACTTCCTTTTAGTGTCTACTTGCATTTCCTCTTCATAACTTTCTGGTTCACCAGAATCAATCAACAATAAATAATACAATGAAGGAGAGTATCATTCAAGGGGTCTACTTAACCTGGTAGATATTCTAACAACGCTTGAAGGAGTTTGAAGTAGATGTTTCTCCTATTGTTGTACATTTTAATTTTTTGGTACATTTGGAATTTCATTTTCTTTGATTTCATCAAGCACTGTGTATTTTGTGTTTTCCTTTTCCTGTTTCTTTCCCTGTAAATGATCTTTGTACATGATCTTTTCATTGGATACCACATATCTACTCCTAATTATTTTATGATTTTCATAATCCCATAAGAGATAACCAAAATCATTAACACCATATCCAATAAAGTTACACTTCTTGGATTTTTCCTCAAGCTTTGTTCTATTTTCTTTATCTATATGGACAAATGATTCACAATTTAAAGTCTTTAGAAATGAGTAGTTTACCTTTTTACCTGTCCATGCCTCCTATGGAATTCCACCATCTAAGGAGCTTGAAGGCCCTCTATTTATTAAGTAAACAATAGTATCTACAACATCTTCCCATATATGTAAGGGAAACCCAACATGCAATCTCATACTCCTTGCATGTCCCATTATTGTCGTGTTCATCCTTTCTCACACACCATTTTCTTGTGGTGCTCCCAAAACTCTCTTATTTCTACGAATACCATAGTATGACCAATAATCATCAAAATCCTTGCTTCAGTATTCACCTCCATTTTATGATTTGATACATTTCAACTTTTTTCCTGTCTCATTCTCAACCAAATCTTTCAATTTCTTAAAAGCGCCAAAAGCATTATATTTTTGTCGAATGCAATAAACCCAAGTTTTTCTAGTTGTATCATCAACAAAAGTAACATAATAATGAGAAACACCAAGAGATGATACATGATTTGTTTCCAATACATATGTATGCACAAGATCTAACTTTTCACTCTTCTTTTCCTTTCCAACCCTGAGAAATACGACTCTCTTCTATTTTCCATAAACACGGTGTTCAAAAAAATCCAAATCAACTTGTTTAAGATCTGGCAACAAATTCATTTTGTGAAGTATCTACATCTCCTTCTCACTCATGTGTCCAATCCTATGATGTCACAGTGTTGTATCCACACCTGTAGAAGCTAAAGAGATTAAAGAGTCAACATTACAAGTACATAAATACAATCTACCTACCTTCTCTCCTTTTTTCACTACCAATGATCCTTTAGCGACCTTCCACGCCTTATCTGTAAATGTATATATACAACCTTCACTTACAAACTATCCCGTTGAATTAGACTTCTTCTCATATTTGATATATGTCTCATATCTTCTAGTAACTATTGGTTTCAATTCTTTTTCTTTGTTTGTACCTTACCCATTCCAACAATTTGACATGGTTCATCATCACCCAAGTGAACCTCTCCAAAATCACCTTGAACATAATATTGGACATATTCCCTATGAGGTGTGGCATGAAATGAAGCCCCTAAATATACTACCCAAGATTCATTAATATCATCCAAATAAAGAATCAAAGCATCTTGTAACACATCACCTATTACTTTTGCTTCCTATTTTTTCCCCTATTGTTAGTCTCTTTGTTTCTTTGGAGCTTTGTAGTCTTTATTCAAATGTAGTTTCTTCCCACAATTCCAACACTCTATCTTTTCTAATCTGGATTTGGATCTTCCCTTCTTAGAATTATTGTGGTTCCCTAAGCTCTTTCCTCTATCCTTTTTTCTTCCCCTATTATCCATAGTCAACGCATTACCTAATGTCTCACCTGTTCTTTTCTATCACATTTCCTCGCTAAGGATAACACCAACAACATCATCAAATTTTAGAGTGTTTGAACCAGATACAAAGTTACTTACAACCATGACCAAGCCCTTCCATATTTCTGGCAATTAGTAGAAGATTAGAAGAGCCATAACCTCATAAAAAAAGTCCACTTTTATAGAGCTTAGCTGATTAGTAACCATATTAAATTCGTTTAAATGGTCGACAATAGATCCACCTTTGGACATATTCATATTAAATAACTGCTTCATTAGAAATACCTTATTGGAGTCCGAGGGTTTTTCATATAGTTTAGCCAATTCCTTCATCATATCCTTTGTTGTTGTTTCTTTTGAAATATTGAAAGCCACAGACACTACCACACATAGCACTATCATTCCTAGTGCCTTTCTATCAATAATATCCCATTCTTCATCCTTCATACTCTTCGACTGCTTTTCTTCTCTACCTAGGAGTAGGAAAAGATCTTTCTGATATAGATAGTATTCCATTTGCATCTTCCATAACTGGTAGTTATGGCCATTAAATTTCTCGACCTTAAAATTTCCATCTTCCTCCATTGCTTCCATTCAAACCAGGAACCCTCTTTTCCTACGAGTTATCTTTTGCTCTGATACTAGTTGTTAGAAAAACAAGATCATAGAGCAATAAAATAAAACAAATGCAAAAATAAAACACATAAGATACAAAATACAATAGAGATACAGATACACGTGGTTCACCTAGAGTGAGCCATGTCCTTCATAGAAATTGCCAGGTCCTTCCTTTATTATTATCCAACAAATGAAGGGATACAACCTACAACATACCCACTGCAACTTCCTCTTCTTTCTCTCACAATCTCCTCTATCAGAATACAATATTCACACACATCCACAACCGCAATACAATTCCCTCATAAAAGTGTGTTTCCTTCTAGGGAAAAAAACCCTAACATAACTTCTACCATTATATCTGCAACCTTATAATGAACGATCAATATTGACTACAAAATTACAATATTTTATAAGGAAATTTTCCCTAAAAAATTTCTTCGAGGGTGCTTCCCTGAAACCCCCATTAGGGGGGTGCCCTAAATTTTCTCTCTCTCCCCCCCCCAGACCCCCCTGTCGAGATATGTGGGCGGTAAGCCCCCCCACACCCCCTCATTAGGTTATAGGGTCCAAACACAGATGAAACATGACCTTCGAATCAGGAAGATAATTAGGCTCCACAACCAACATTTCTTATATAGAAAGAACCATAGATGTAACTTCAACAATTTGTTTTTGTAATAACAAAGTTGAAATTGTTATGTTAGAGCTATATTTGGAACAACATGTTTTCATAACGAACATATAAGCTGCTCCATTTACATTTTCCTCAAACAATCATTGAAAACATTTCAACTACCAGAGTGCAAATTATTTATAGTCATTGTATCTTGGTAATCGTTGGCGATTTCAACATTTACATTCATGCAAATAATCAAATAAGAAAACAATTAATATACTATATTAACTCACAACAATTGCAAGAGACAAAAAGCAAATCTATTCCAAAAACAAAATGTCAAATTGGGCCACATTTGGACAAACTTGGATTCTACCAATTATGGAGTCGGTATATTAGATGTGTATTAGACTGACCATGACACATCTCATACTTTGTTCCGTCTAAATTGAATTTTGATTCAAACAACTCAGTTGTAATGATCCCAAGCCATTATGCAAGGATCATCATTGTTTTGGTGTCTTTTAAAAACTTTTTCTGAGTGAGGTATTTTGTCAAACAGTTTGTTGATCTATTTGTTTAGATGTGTTTATATGTGTGTATGCAGAAAATAATAGAAAGAGATAACCATGGAACATACCTCAACCATATGAAATAAGATAGACAAGCCAAAACATCTCAAATCTTCTTTATTCATAAAATAGAGAAACCTGATAGAATGAAGATGTCGATCTGGAATTCTCAACAAATGGCCAAGAAGATAGACAATAGATATGAGCTGCTACAAAATTCTCCCGCTAATACAAAATAATTCCTCCAAAGGCTGAATAAGAAATGAAGATCAATACAAGTAGATTTGAATGCCAAACTCTCCAGCTGAAGAATGCCACGCTCCAATAGAAGGCTGAAACCCTCAATAACTCGGCCCTACTACCAAAAGTGTCCAATCACCCTAAGAAATATGCCAACTGATAGATTGGATGATGGTAAGAATAAACTAGGTGCCCGAATCTCCAAGATCCCTCTCAATCTCTGTAGATCTGAAATTCCCCACTGAATGGTGCGCCCCACTAGATGACTGAAGCTCTAGATAATTCGGCCCTGCTGAAGGAGGCCTCCAAATGATTTGAAACTCTCCAGAAATATAGATTGGGACACTGCAAGTCACTAGGTGAAGTCTCAAGGTCAGATCTGAAGTGTAACCCCTCCCAACTGACTAGATCTAAACCTCAAAAACACCCTCCTTCTCTTCAATTCGTCCCACTGCTCAAGAAATAATCTGAGCCATAAATCTCTCTCAGAAAGCACTAGATCTGATGTCCAAGGCCCTGTAATGAAAATCCAAGCGATAGAATCCTCAAAGGCCCTGCCAATCTCCTACAACAAACCCCCTTGCTGGAAACCCCCAATGGTGCACCCTCCTTCTCTTCCTGTGCCTGTGGCTATGTAGAACCCTCCTGCACTGATGTAGAACCAAGCTAGAATGTTGTGGGAGTGTATTGCAGCTCCGAGACCAAGCTTGGGACAAGCTAGGTGGAATCTTTCACCACCGAATTGTCCTCTAAGGTTTGTTAAGTCAAAACCCTCAAAACCCCCAATATTGGGCTCACTAACTAGAAGCTAGAAATCAAAACATAAACATACATGAAAAATGAGAAGAGGCCCTTGCCTTTCCTTTATAATTTTGGCTCACCTTGTCCCTCCAAAGTGAATTTCATTTTATTAATATTTAATTAATTAATTAAATCACTTTAATTAATTAATTAACCTTTTTACCTTTGAAAAGCTCCTTA
>ML808070.1:24990-42325 GCA_009831015.1 Picea engelmannii
CTCACTAAGTTTTCCTCCACAGGAGGTGCCAAAAGAAATTTTTTAGTCTAGGTAGGATTTTGGGGATAGGCATCCAAATAACTCCTCGTTATCTGGTTCTCACATTGTCAAAACCATAGAAGTTGTCAAATAGGGAACTAAAAATCCTCCAAGTCAAGTGTTCCTAACACCATAAGGCAGGGAGTTGCCCGTGAAGGGTTGAAGGCCGAGGTCCAGTTGTTCTGTGTGTCCCTCCTTGAGGCACCCACCTCTTGGACAGGATTCAGCCCGTGACCCATTTCTTAGGCTGAAAATCTAAATGTCGCACTTTGACCGAGGTACCTAGTGACCAAATTTTAGGACATATACCGAAGTGGCAATTGTGGGCTGCAATTGCACCTTGATTGGAGTTTGTGTGGATATTGGGAAATATCTCCAGCTCTTTCGGGATATGCCCCCTTTACCCCTCATTATAACCAATTATTTCATCCTTCACTAGTTTCTCTTCCGGTGACTTCAGACCCCACGGTTGAGTACTATTGGAAGGTCCAGTGCTATTTTGAGAGGAAGGACATTACGTCTTCTAGGACACAAGCATTTTTTTTCTTTTGATTCCCCATGTGAACAAAACCCACTTATCCACATATATGCTTCTTTTTCAAAACATTTTGTGTATGATGCACTTCTGACTACATTTTGATTTGGATATATATTGTGCAAAGTTCAAATTTTGCGACAAAAGGCTCTTGTTTCTTTATTACTCTCACCACCATTTTCACACATTCACTCAGCTAGTCGGACATCACAGAGGACCCACAGAATCCCCATCGTTCCCGATGCTTTCTAAACCTCCCTCCTATATTAGGGGGAGTGTCTGGTCTTGCCCACTCATCGGCACCACCTTCACACACTCCTATGAGTGCTACTATTTTAGGATCAACTTTGCTTGGATCCACATTATTTGGGTCCACTTCCCAATCCCCACCATCCACTCACTCTCCTTTACATAGAAGCGGAGGACCAACTTCCTCTCAAGGGGGAAGTACCAACCCACCTAGCCCCCCTCAAGGGTCAGGTTCACAACACACTCATACCATGGCTGGAGCTAACCCTGCCCCCCCACTACAGATGATGCCATATTTTGCCTCTCTCAACATACCAGATCTAAGCAAACTCACCATCGATCCTATATTGCATGACCCCACATGGCCTGCAATTCCCACCAAACTACCTTCAGACATACCCAAGTTTGAAGGGAAGGCAGGCGATGACCCTGCTAATCACGTCATGAATTTTCACCTATGGTGCTCTTCCAATAGCATTATGGATGATTCCATCAGACTGTGATTATTTCAACACACACTCACTGGCCCATCAGCCAAATGGTATGCAGATGAAAAATCAGGGTTCCATGCGACTTTTGAATCCTTGGACAAAGCATTTTTTACCTTCTTCCAATTACCAGTCTGCCACAACAATGGTCTGGAACTACGCTCTAATTTCAAGCAAACCTCAGCCACACATATCGCTGATCACAGTCACGAGTGGCATAGGGGACGTAGTTTGTGCAAAGCAGAAACTACCAAACAACAGTGTCTTGACTGGTTTCTTCGATCACTTGTCTCTCTCCTCGGTAAGGATGTAGCTTCCACCTTCCCTCAATCTGAAGAAGAAGCCATCAGTAAGGCTCAACAGTATGACATCATCTATGCACAGTCAGGGTAGTTATACACTGTACTTCCTGATCTCCCAAAACCTGTGCCATTTGGCCAAGACAAACCTGGGATGTCTCACTCAGCTGACGGACTGATTGGTAACACCACTCACCATGGTCCACAACCCCAACAACCACCAATGTATGGAACACCTCAATACCCGCCAGCATACGGGGGCACTTTTTATTACCCCCCACCCCCTTATCAACAACCATACCCTGTTTCTATGCCTCCACCCATCAGTGGGCCACCGCCAACACCCCCCATACACCCACCTATTCAAACAAGTTCTGGTACCCCCTCTACCTTAGCTTATAGTACTAGCGAAAGCACCACACCTTCCTATGTACCTTACAGAATGTTACCGCCACAGAATCCATACTTTCCATTTACTGGTCCCCCACAACCCATGGCTCCCCCACATCCTCATGCTAGGGTGAATTTTGTTCAACCCTCTCCCGTTCAACAATATCAAAATTTTGAACAGCTGAATACGGAAAATCCAACCCATCCGTCCAACAATACCAAAAGGAAAGGATGAAACAGGAACAAAAACAACCTAGGTCAAGGTGGGATTCAACCCCAGCAGAACCAACCTACTGGGGGCTACCAGAACCAAGGGAATCAGAACCCCCAGGGGGGCAATAATAATAGGCGTCAAGGGAGAAATAACAATATTGTTAAAACCAACTTCCCTTGTGCCCTTTGCGGTGATTTCGGTCATTACACTCATCATTTCCCCCAAATTGCTAATTTCAAACAGTTGAAAGACTCAAGCAGTCTACCCCATCCTCCAGCACCACCTGCCCCTCAGCAGGCACNCTTAACCCCAACAATCTAGCAGATCGCACGATCCTCCTCACTAGTGAGGAAGAAATTCTTCTGCAAACACGTAATCACCAGTATCATGCACCCGTTGAGTCTCCTCCCATCTCTCTAGAGACAAACCCTGCACCGACAGGACCCCCTTTGATGATCCCTCTCCCTAACAGAGAGCCACCTCTTTGCATCCCTTGCATCGCATTATGCAGGAATGTCCACAACCCATAGGCTAGGGCAGCTCATAATTACTGTTTTGTTGATGACTTAGCACAATCCCTGGCTGCCATGTCAGTCTTAGAAGTCCTTCAAACTTGTCCCACTCAGCAGAAATATTTACTTTCCACCTTGGGGGCAGTCGACCCCATAAATACTCAACTCATTACATTTGATCTCGATAGTGGAGAACCTCGCCTTCCCACCTTGATTGCTTTTCAAATCCCAGTAAAAATACGGAACATCACAGTTCATCGGTGTATCATCGATGAAGGTGCATCTACATGCATTATGTCCAAATTAGTATGGAAGAAACTTGGTTCCCCCGAACTCATACCCTCTGCCATTACCTTACGAGCTTACGACAGACGACCATCATCTCCTGAAGGGCTCTTCCAAAATGTCCCCGTAGAACTTGGGGGCAAGACTATTCTCATCGACATTGAAGTTATCGATACCCCACTCGATTATAATATCCTATTCGGTCGTAGCTACATGTACGCTATGAAGGCAGTTGCCTCTTCCATCTTTTGGACAATGATGTTCCCCCACAATGAGAAGATCGTTACCATTGACCAAGTCTCACATTACAAGCCTAACCCATCTACCGACATCGATAACATTCTTCCCCTCATCCATACAAGTCATGACGCATACTCATCGAGATGGGTCCTGGAATTTTCAAAGATCCATCATTGTTAGGAACTTACCATGGAGCACCACCACTCCTTCATCCTTCCAATCAAGTATGCGTCGTGTCATCTAACAGAACTAACACCGAGAATACCCTTCCTCTTAGGGAGGCTTCTATCATCTCTGACATCCCACTAGTCGAACACTTCACCCTCATGAGCCTCCTACGAACTCATCGACCCCACCAGTCCATGATTCCACCTCTCCCCAAGGACATATCCTAGTTTGGGAGACAATTCCCCAAGCCATCACTCAAATCCCCTTCTTTTACCCTCCATCGGGCATCGAAGCTTTCCAGGTAGCCACAACGCTTACCCTCCCTAATATGGTGTTAACAATCCTAGTTTGGTATTTACATCCACCCGAGATGATCCCTCGACCATCTCTTCCCCCCCAAACGGAAGGAATCCCAATGACGATTCCCACACTTACTCCCACCATACCCCCTACACCCCCACTCACTACCCCCCCTGCTACACCTGGGGGCAGGAGAAAGAAAAAGGAGCCCACAACTCCACTTCCTCCACGCATCCAACCCCCTTGCGCGCTATGTGAGAAATATGGACACCAAACCAACAACTTCCCATCCCTACCAGAGTTATGGAATTTGATTCTACTCAATCAAACTCCCTCAATGCTCACCAGTATTGTCGCTACCACCCCCCTTTCCAGTAGTAAAGGGTTGCAAACCAAATTCGCTTGTGCTATATGTTCAGAATATGGCCATTATACCCACCATTTCCTAGCATTACCACGCTTTCGGTAGACATTAGCCGCAGTACGCCAAAGCTTCCAGAGCAACCCCTGTCCCTCTACATCATCTTTAACAAACACCACTGACATCCATTATGTCACCACTTCAGTTAATGAACGTATGAGATGCCCTTGCTCTCTATGTGAATCATTAGATCATTTTACATACCAGTGTCCTATGATCATTGAATACAGGCAACGCCAATTGAATTTGCTTCACAGACCCACAGAGTCGATAGTTGACCTTACCTCGTCACTAGAGGTTCTTCATGTCATTTCTCCTGAACCTGAGGCCCTTCCAACACCTCCATGGTTCTTAGATGACTTATTTGAGAATTCACCCCCCAATCCCCCTAACTCTCCCTCTCATTTCCCTACAGAAATTTTACACCCAACTACCACGGGTACTCCTCAGTACTTCAATATTTGGTTTATGAGCGAACCATCAACATCTCCTTGTATTGTTCCCCCTGCTTCTTCATCACCAGGGGGTAGCCCCACGACAATAGTCACCGATATCACCCTTCATGACCCCTTGTATTCTCGCCACTTCCACTGTGACGAGGAAATACTTGAAGAGTTAAACAACCCTGACTACCCATGGGATGCGCTACACCACCGTGCACTCTTCTTTCCATAGGAAGCCTCCATGCCTCCTAACCAACACCCCATCTACGTGGTCGAAACCAAGGATTTTATCCCATCAGGGCCTATTGACTGGTTCAAGAACCCCATTCCTACCCCTGATGCTTTTGAAGAAGGCAACATGGCCAACATTTACCCGACCATTAAAATTGACATTTCCATAAAAAATGGCATCGTCGAGGAAATCACCATTGGAGATGCTTGCACTCCTCAAGAAATCACCGCCTATAAATCCCTCTTCCAGGAATATCGGGATATTTTTTCCTGGTCATACACGGAAATGCCTAGCCTCGATCCCTCTATCGTCGAACATCGCATCGACACCTGGCCCGACATTACACCAGTTCATCAAAAACAACGACCGCTGCACCCATCCAAAGCAGCAGCCATCAAAACTGAAATTAACAAATTACGCACTGCCGGGTTCATTTACCCCATTGCCTATACATCATGGGTTTCAAACCTTATTCCCGTTAACAAAAAATAGGGCACTATCCACATCTTCACAGACTTTCGTGATCTCAATCATGTGTGTCCCAAAGACAACTTTCCAATGCCTTTCTCTGGTTATAATCAAATTCAAATTCACCCAGCCGATCAGTACAAAACCGCATTCACTACCCCTTGGGGTACTTTTGCATATCGTGTCATGCCTTTTGGCTTAAAGAATGCTGGTGAAACTTTCCAATGGGCTATGACATACATTTTTCACGATCTGGCTCATATCATCCTCACATACTTGGATGATCTCACAACTCGATCCAAGAAACACACCCAACATCTTGATGATTTGCGAATCATCTTCCAACGGTGTCGTCAGTACAACATCCACTTGAATCCCCTCAAGTGTGTTTTCTGTTTCACCGCAGGGTGCCTCCTCGGCTTCATCGTTTAGCAAAGCGGTATTACCATGGACCCCCTCAAAGTCCAAGCTATCACCGAAATTCCACCTCCCTGGAATTTACATCAACTTCAGAGCCTACAAGGCAAAGCTAACTTTTTACAACGATTTGTCCCTGACTACACCATTTGCGCCCACGGTTTCCTTCGCTTACTACATCACGACATCCCATTTCACTGGTATGAACATGCCCAACAATACTTTGACGATCTTAAAATGGCGCTCTCCAATGGCCCTTTAATTAGTGCACCTGACTACAATCGCGACTATATCCTCTACGTCTCAGCATCAGCTATTTCAGTAGCAGGAGTTCTCGTTTAGCTAGGTGATGACAATCGTGAGCATGTCATTTATTACGTTAGTAAAAACCTCACAGGGCCACCCTTGAAGTATAAACACGAAGAGAAACTAGCTCTTGCAGTCATCCTCGCAGTCCAGAAACTACGTCACTACATTCTGCTTCGCACAACTAAGGTTGTAGCAGATTCCAACCCGATGCAATACTTTCTCAGTCGTTGGAAAATTAATGGAAAATTTGCTGGATGGATCATTATCCTTCAGGAGTACGATCTAAAATTTTCAACACCCAAGAGAAAGAAAGCGCTTGTTCTCGCCAAACTTGTCACGACCCTCCCCTCTGACACCAATAGTGCCCCCGTCAATACCGGCTTTCCCGATGAACACCTCTTTTACATCACTTCGGATGATCCTTGGTACGACGATCTCCTCGTCTATCTCCGAACTCAAAAGTTCGGTAACCACCTTTCATGAGATGATCGTCATCGTATTCGCCATCAAGCCCCCCGCTATCTCCTCATCGGAGACATCCTATACCGGTGAGGATTCGACACCATTCTTCGTCAATGCCTGACCATTGACAAGGCCGATAGAGTCTTGAACGACTGCCACAGCAGTGCATGTGGAGGCCATCTTTCGGGAATATCCACTGCTTAGAAGATTATCCGAGCAGGTTACTTTTGGCCTACCTTGTTTCACGATTGCATTCATGCCGTGAAACGATGTGAGAAATGTCAGCTTTACACCAACAAAGCCCGAGAAACACCTACTCTTCTCCATCCAGTCATCACTGCCGAACCTTTTTGTAAATGGGGCATCGAATTCATGACTTGTAATCCCCCCTCCAGTAATGGTCACAAATACATTGTTGTCGCAGTCGATTACTTCACCAAATGGGCAGAAGCTATGCCCACCTTCAACAATAACACTGACACCACAGTGTGTTTTTTCTTTAACGATGGCATATCTCTCTTTGAAGTACCACTCCAACTTGTTTCCAATCATGGGAAACACTTCGAGAATGAGATTTTCGTCGAACTCTCATCTCGGTTAGGATTCTCTCACAAGTTTGCTTCACCATATTACCCTTAGTCTAACGGACAGGTTGAAGCAGTTAACAAGGTCCTCAAGACCATGTTACAGCACACGGTTAATAAAAATCAGACCAATTGACATCATATGTTATTTTCCGCGCTATGGGCTTACCGTACGGCTGTGAAAACAGCTACTGGTTTCACACCATTTCATCTAGTCCATGGGGTTGAGGCCACTCTTCCCACCGAGTGAAAAATTCTCACTCTACACATCGCAATTGAGCTATTACCCGACACTACTCCAATGGAGCAATGCTTGTTGAACTTAGAGTCTCTAGATGAAGATCATCGATCTTCATTACAGAACAATGAGGCAGCTAAAAAATGATCAAAGGCTACCTTTGATCGACATGTCAACCTTCACTCATTTCGCGAAGGCGACCTCGTCCTGGCTTACGATATTTCTCATGATACCTTTGGCCATGGCAAATTCGAGTCACTATGGCATGGCCCATACATTATCCAACATTGCCTCACCGAAGGTGCATACATCCTAGCCTCCCTCGAAGGCCTCTCTCTCAAAAAACCCGTTAACAGGTTGTATTTAAAGAAATGTTATGCTTAAACGTAGTCATTCTACTTTAGGTTATTTCTTTTATAGTGTTTTTAATCTTTTTTCCATCCCGTCATCTACATCACGACAGTCCCTGGGCCTCTTTTCATCCAGAGCCCCTGGGACGCCATTTTTCATACCCTAACCAGGTACGCATGCACATATTCAAAATTATCAAATACATGCTCATATATTCGATTCTCTTCAGATATTGTTCACGTCGAGTATTTGGTTTTCATGTGTGCAGGTACTTGGTCATCATACATCAACACAACCCCTTCAGGTATATACTCAGCACTGGCATGTAGTCATTCCCTCTGAATCTCACTTACATTTGCAGTCACACCCTCTGATATTTGCCTCTAGGATCCCCCTTTCTGGCTCTATAGTACCAACACCTCCATTTGCATCTTTGGTACTGTCACCCGGTAGCACTCTTACCCACATGAGTTGTCCCATTCATAGCACCCTTTTGCGCTTTTGACACTCATGTTGTTTTTCAAAACCCTTTAGGGATGGGAGTCCTGATAGTCTTACATCATGTCGCGAATCAGCCACATATGCCTTCTCCTCATTTTGCTAGCTTTCCCAATGGACTCCCAGATTATCTCTTCATAATTCTATTTTTGACTGCACCTCCGTAGTATCATAAACCCTCCTTTTCATCCACAATCTATTTTCCCATCTACAAATTTCCCTTCATTTCACCTACCTCATAAAGAAACCCACCCATGGGGCCCCCACCCTCCACCAATTCTCTGAGCAAATTGTGCCCTATCTGAGCCAACCATCTCACATTGGGGCACCCGTTTCTGTATTTGTACACTTATCCCAAATTATTCTTTATTTACAGTACAAACGCCTTTTGTTTCCAGCAGTTACATTACCTTTTTGTCGTCACCTTTGGCGACCTTCTTCCCTTTTTGGCCAAACGCAACCCATGTCACCCTTGGTTGGGGCACTACTTATCATCCACCCTTGATGACATTGTCCATATATTCAGAGTACCCCACAGGCCACTTACCTCTACCCTCTGAGTTTGTTCACCTTGTCCCGCCTTTGGCACAAATTATTCCCTGTCTTGTTGTCCCCCTAACACTCGACCTTGTTGAACGATTGTGGCCACTTTTATCTCAAATATACTCCAACCAAGGGCAGTCTTGAGTCTTCCTACATCTTGACTTTGCCCATGTACCTCCTCCACTTCCTAACCTCACCTAGTATATTTCATGAATCCATTTGCTTCTAGGAGTCGCGTCCCCCTTTTTGTCGACATCAACACAGTTTTCCAGAAGGGTGACATTATCTTGATTCTCATTACCCATCCAATGAGAGATCTCGGATGGCACAGGGAGACCCACAATTGCTCCCTGTTGTCGTTGACCCCCATAACATTCAACGTCAACACTTTCTCATGTTACGGTGGGTCTTACTTTGCGACTATTGCAGTTAGTTCTTTTACTTGTCGGAGACCTCTGAACTTGGCTGGGCTATCAATGCCTACATAATCCGTGATACTTCTTACCGCTGTCACTGCCTACTATTTAGAGTATGTTCATCCACATAATTGTCTTCTGCCTTTATCATGACCGCCCCCAAGGGCACTGTAGTTGTCTACACCAACACTTCATTCCTCTTTTTGAGTTACATGACATGAGCATGGGGCATGCCCGCCTCGTTTGTACACAATTTATTTTTAACACACCTCATGGAAGGTTGGGTTCTATCGGTTCCCTTTTCCCTCCAACGAATCTCTCTAGATGATCCCACTATTTCTCTCTCTTACAACAACACTCTCAGTAGAAGAAACATTGATGGATTTTGACTATACATATGCTCCTAACCTCATCCATCAGGGGGCATCTGTTATCACTAAAATTTCATCCACAAATGGTTACAAGAATTCAGCATTATCAAACAGTTATGAAGTCATCCATGGACCTGAATTAACAAAAAAGCATTCATAAAGGGTCAAAAACTATACAAATAGTGAAAAAATTGAAGGGCGCTATGAAGACACTGGGTGCGTGCGCACATGTCCGAAACATAAACACAAGATTTGTGCACATGCGCACGATGCGCGACTGTTGTCGCAAAAAGCCGCACACCTGAGAAATGACACATTTATAAGAGTGGTCGGCCTCCCACCCACTTCTGGTTCAACTTCCAAGTTCATTTGACACTCAAATCTGGGCTGGATTCAACTGGATGTCTGGTCAAAGACCTAGAAATGCCCTAATTAGCCTCTTTACACACTACAAACTAGTTGAACAATAGCTCAAAGGAATGCTATAAAAAGGCCATGGATACACTTCATTTTTCAATGAATTTCATAGCAAAGTTATGCTGCCATTATTCTCTTGAGGACTCTTATATCCTTGCCAAGAGTATACTTGCATCATTGCTTTGGACAATCCATCTCACCCCTTGAGTGGATTAGCAAAGAATTATTTCACCATTTTCATTTTCTTTTTCAAAGTTGTAAGAAGAGCTTACTTGTGGGGGTCCAAGAGCCCTCCCTTGGAGGAAGAAGGGACTCATAGTCCCCTTGCTTCTCGGTGTTTTCTTTCACTAATATCAGCCTTATCATTGGTGACATGGGTCTCATTGTTTCTTTTGTCCTTATGTCCCTGTGTTTATAAATTTAGTTGTTGTTTTATTTCTTAGTTTATTTCTTAGTTGTTGTTTTATATTTCTTTTTCTAACTTTTTTCCTTGCAGCTGTCATGCTCAACAAACCCAACTGAGCTTGCAAGCACCTCTATTTTGCTCACTAAGGTGACGAAAGAGGCACAACACCTAGGTCCCATGCTAACCTCTGTCAACGATCCTCCTGTTGACACTGCACTACTCTGACCACGACTGTCTGTCCCCTGCATACATACTGGATCCTCCTTGCCTGGATCCTCAAGCTGAAATACCTGTGACCACCGAACCTGTTGCCCAGAAACTGTATCAACATAGACACCTCTGTAGAAGAAGTACCTGTCCAAACATCTCCATGCCCTATCATGATGATCACGAGGGAGGAAAGATCTCACCCCGAAGGACAAGTACCTACAGGCTCCCTCCAAACCAGCCTGAGGTGGAGTGTGTGGCTCTCTAGTGCCACCTGAGTCATCAAGTAGTGAAACATCCTGCTAACCAAGTGTACTCCCAGATCCCATGGAAAACTTGGAATTTTATCACTTCCAATCTCTGCTAGCTGCTCCTGTTCTGGTTTGATCACTATCGAAATCCCTCTGCGCTCATCTGTCATCTCCTGGTCTATGATACTCACCATCACACACCAAGTATCAACTATCTGTCTAACACGGTCAACCTATGACCTGCGATATGCCGTAAAAGTACTCCTGTCATGTAGTCCTGGGCTACTCACTCTCCATGCCCCCAGCCATGGCCTATCCCTCCTCATGTTGTTGTCTATGATAAAAGTGTCAGGACAGGCTAATAGAGACATCTGCAGCTGACTGTAGGACTGGAAGGCATCACAGGCTTTGGTCAATCCCAAGGATTCGACCAGAAGCTTGTCCATTGGTATCCATGAAAGATGCTCTCCTGTGGTCATCACCGAATCCCAACCATCCAGTACAACCTGAAGTAACTCCTCCAACTGCTGCTCAACCAATCTCCAACTTTCATTTCCCATGCAACTACTGATATGGTGAAGGTGATCTCTCATAACTAGGTGCTACTGCAAAAGAGTGACATCTGCATGCTCCCCTAGGTGTGTCTCCTCCCTGCAAGGCATTATGCCCCTCTGAATCCCACCATACATCTCAACATGTACCTGTGAGCTATCACTCATCATTGTATGCTTCGGCATACTCATGTCATCTCTTATAGACTCATGCTGCATCATAGATCATGGGCATACTGCTGGATCAACCTCTACATGGAGGTCAACCATTGCCAAAAGTGTCCAATCACCATGCTGCCAAAAGTGTCCAATCACCCTAAGAAATATGCCAACTGATTAGATCGGGTGATGGTAACAATAACCCAGGTGCCCGAGTCTCCAAGATCCCTCTCAATCTCTGTAGATCTAAAATTCCCCACTGAATGGTGCACCCCACCAGATGACTGAAGACCTAGATAATTCGGCCCTGCTGAAGGAGGCCTTCAAATGCTCTGAAACTATCCAGAAATATAGATCGGGACACTACAAGTCACTAGGTGAAGTCTCAGGGTCAGATCTGAAGTGTAACCCCTCCCAACTGACTAGATCTAAACCTCAAAAACACCCTCCTTCTCTTCAATTCGTCCCACTGCTCAAGAAATAATCTGAGCCATAAATCTCTCTCAGAAAGCACTAGATCTGATGTCCAAGGCCCTGTAATGAAAACCCAAGTGATAGAATCCTCAAAGGCCCCACCAATCTCCTACAATGAACCTCTCTCCAAAGATGGTGCAATCCCCTTGCTGGAAACCCCCAATGGTGCACCCTCCTTCTCTTCCTGTGCCTGTGGCTGTGTAGAACCCTCCCGCAGTGATGTAGAACCGAGCTAGAATGGTGTGGGAGCGTATTGAAACTCCAAGACCAAGCTTGGGACAAGCTAGGTGGAATCTTTCACCACCGAATCATCCTCTAGGGTTTGTTAAGTCAAAACCCTCAAAACCCCCAATATTGGGCTCACTAGCTAGAAGCTAGAAATCAAAAGATAAATATACATGAAAAATGAGAAGAGGCCCTTGGCTTTCCTTTATACTTTTGGCTCACCTTGTCCCTCCAAAGTGACTTTCATTTTATTAATATTTAATTAATTAATTAACCTTTTTACCTTTGAAAAGCTCCTTATCTCTCCTTGTGGCTTCCCTGGCCACTGGAAGTCCCTTCTAGCCATCCCATCCTGTAGTGTTGATCCTCCTGATTCCAATGAGTTATTACACTGAGAGGTTCCTCCAATTAATGTGCCCAAAATGACCTCTTCAATGAATTCCATTGACTTATAGCTCAAAATAGTCAAAATCATGGAAATTGTCGGAATGCAATGAAACCAAAGCCAACCTATGCAGAATGGCTCATAATGATGGAATATGATGAGCAATGCATGATGGACCCCACAATGCCTCTCAATAACCACTATACTCGCTATAACCTCCATCTGGCTATTCTGGTCATCATAACCCTCTACACTATGATGATGTCCCAAAGTGGGGACATTACATCAGTTCACAAGTATTCATAGACATTTGGATGAATTTGAGTTCTGACCATTGTGAAATTAGTATATCAGATGAAAATTCCACTGGCCATGATGGGATTCATGGTTTGTTGTGTCTAAATGCAATTCTAAAAACAAGACTTTTCTTCATGAGTATTCATGCTTCAAAATTCCAATGGTCAAATACAATTAAAATTCTAGTTTTAATCACATGTACGTTCACTGTTCTCATTTGTTCTTCTTTTTCAAATTTACTAATTTTGTTTTATGCAACACTGAAAAACTATGTAAAATGAATAATGCAACATATGTTTTATTTGCAATTGGTCAATATATATAGTTGAAGTATAGTTATTATGGGTTTTCACTATTATAAACTATATTTGAAACTAGGTACATTGACACAAATGATCAATGCTGATTTGCTTTCTAGATTCTACATAGTAGCTTAGATTGTAGCTAATTTTTTTTTGGTTATATGGATTAATATGATATTTTAGATTTTTTGTTTTTGTTTTGAATTGCATTTGATCATTTTTTGAAAATGAAATTGTACAAAAAAGACTAAAATATGATACAATATTATACTCCATATGAGCTAAACATGTGACTTATAGGAATAGAATTTGTATACATATGATAACACTGCATGCCCAATGTAGTTGTGCCATGCCCAAGTGACAACCATCTAAATTGATCTTATAGATGCTATAATTATTAATGCATATTACGAAATCATTTAAAGACTTGTTTGTCAACAACTTAAAATTGTTCATCGTGTTTGACAATTCTTTAAAGTAATCAATGTTTTATGAATTATACCATAGGAGGAAAAAGCAACCCCATATCATTTAGAACTATTTGTTTTCAAGGACAGTCAAACATATATCAACATACTTTCCCACCAATATCCTTGACAACCTAATTGGGTTCCAACATTATCCCTTGGTGTAATATGGAAATTAGGCCATATCTTGCAAGTTTTTTGGAAAATGTAAAAATGTCTTCCAAGGTCTCTTGGAAATGCACAATTGTTGCATGACATTACAACGAGAATTTTTTTCCATGTCCCTCTTGTAGAAACTTCCTAAGAATCATTTGGATCTTCATGTATTTTGATACAAAAGGAAAGTTGTATAAAACATAAGAAGCACTCACCCACTAGCAATATTCTATGTTGTGTACTACTTATACTTCTAAACAATACATCTTGAGCAAACTATCTCTGAAGTTTGAAAGAAAAATGAATTTTGATTAAACATGAAAAATAATTCCATGCCCATTGAATACACAGAACATTAATGCGGAATTGCAAAATTCAAAGATGATTTCAACATCTAGAACTTAGAATGTAGTTACTTTAGACAATAATGTGTTTTTCCCTTGTACTAAATTTGTTAGTTTCTAAAATAAATTTTATTGTTTTTTAGAAAATGATTTAATATAATATTTAGTGTAAAATATGTATAGTGTTTGAAGTTTTCTTCTAGAAATTTCTATTATATGGTGATACCATATATATGTTCTATGTTATGTTCTAGTGTATATTGTTGCCAATGCATGTATATTGCAAAATTTTCCTTGCAAGGAAAACATGCCATACTATTTTCTTTGTTCTTTGATTCCATAGATGTAAATGAAATCTCACATAGTAGATAGCTAGACACTTGGAAAAGGATAGTGAATGAACCAAACCATACAATGATTATTTTATAGATTAAATTTTGATACAAAAAATACTCGATTGATTTATGTGTTATGTTAAAAACTAACTTTTGATATTGAAAAAATAATACAACAAATGCATTATGTTCATAGGAAACAATACAGGATTGCTCCCTTGTTCCATATTTGACATATGCATGCAAAGATCAACCAATTTTTTCGAAGGGAACACTCTAGTTCTATATGGTCCCGCTTCCATGACAACCTCAAACTCACCACCAAAAGCACAAGTTTTACATGTTGATCTTGTTGACAAACATGATCAAATTACAATAACTATGAACATTAGTGACAAGCTCATATCATATCATTTGTCAGTGCATTGTGTTAACTACAATATCTATAGTTGAAAATATATCATTGATTTGTCTTGAACATAGACAGACTCCAAATACTACAAATAATGCACTTTTGGAAGAAAATAATGATTACTTAGTATGCTTGTTAATTAGCATATTTCTTTCCAAATTGATTTTCTAACTCAAAATGCAAAGGTGTTTTATTTAAAACTATATAATAACAAATAATTGTTACAAGTCTTAGAGAATTTGCATATTTAGAGATTATAATAGTAATGACAAATTCTACTTTCAAAGTCCTACAACAATCACATATTTAGAGTTTATAATAGTAAAATGATAACTTTCATGTTCAAGTCAATGACATATGTTAACTCAATTGCAAAATAATAATGATATAGTGGTCTTTATTATTGCTAATTGGATTGTTTATTTGAATGAAAAAGTTGTTTAGGACATAAGTAACTAGCATATTCACATGTAGTATTTGACAAGTTTGATATTTTATGCTAAATCTAAATTGAGACTCGCTATCTTACTACATAAGTAATCAAGATTTTCTACTTCCAAAACTTATTTCTAATTAACATCTTGGGTTCTATGGGATTCTAAAAGAAGAAGAAAGGGTTTGGAGAAGAACTAAACAACTAAAAAATTATACATTGTGATGTTCTTAAATCATTTCAATAAATGACAATTAAAAGTATATGTTTTTAAAGAAACTCTCAAGTACAAACCACTCCAAAAAATCATAGGTTACAATGTTTTCAAAAACTTATGAATTATGATATTTAGTTAGATTATTGTTGTTCATACATACTTCTTGGTTTATGGTTTTGATTATTCTATTTTTTTTTGTATAATGAATATTTTTATGCTTGCTAATTAGAATTTTATTTTTCAAATTGATTCTCCAATTGAAAATGTAAAGTTGTTTTATTTAAAACCAGATAATAACAAATAATAATTATAATTCTTAAACCAATTGTATATTTAGAGTTTATAATATTGAAATGACAACTTTTAAGTTCAAATCAATGAGATATGTTAACTTTGTTAAAACCCATGCTACATGTAAATAATGGATCATTATTATCAAGTTTATGTAAAAGTGTCAATAAAAATTTCCATAAATATTAATTTTTATTAATTATCTAATGGTAATCCTATGACTTTACAATAATTTCTTAATATGATTAGGCAAATGTGAAAAAGTAAATATGTTAATTGATATATTCATAAATACAAAGAAGTTATCAACAATAAATCATATCCATTGATTTGAGAAGACCACTAAAAATATGCTGACATCTTTTATTGCTAGCCATCAAATTAAATTCATTTTTTTATTTGAAAGAAAATTTTATATATCATTTTACTGCCTCCTTTGAAGGCTGGCTCTGATCCTTTGAAGGCTGGCTCTGAGACTGGCACTCTGACAACCGGCATTGCAGCGTACATTGCACACACTGCACTAGAATGTAGGTTAAAACACTGGCCAGTTTGCAGAGGCTAACAGAAGGAATCTGCATGCACGCTCTACAAGTTCCATGCAGGATGGCACACGACTGTGGAGGACATTTGACTGCAGGATGTGATCTATGTTGTGGAGGTGACACAACTGTGATCTATGTTTGCACACTCTACACCTCAGAACCTTATCTCCTGCGAACTACACCAACGCCAATCTTGAGGACATCCATAATCAAGCCTAGGGTTGAATGTCCTTCGACTGGTAGGGGAGGCGAATTCCCATCCCATGGGGATTTCAACAATATGTTGAATAATTCAGCGCGGCCATTCTCAGAGAGGTGGTGTTTTACTGCACATTTTCCTTTGATAAAATCGCAAGGCTGGCAGTCCATTCTCCCGATTGCAGAGAATGAGCCTTGATAAACTATGTTCGACAAAATGTACATAAGGGAAAATGCTGAGGTTGTACTGAGTGCAATTGGGCTCTTGTTTCTGAATAGTTGTGACCTACTTGGCTGCAGGACTTTGAGCCTGTAGAGGCCATTGACATAAGATTTTCCCTTAGATGCAACGCTAGTTATCCCATCGAGTTGCATGGGTATGTAGGCCTCTTCTTCTGTTTTCCTGCTTTGAATGGACATGGGGGCTGAACAAGAAGAAGCATGCGGTTATACTGAATGCAGAGGGAGCTTGTAAGGGGCAGCGTGGTGGAGGGATTGAGAGTGATATGAGTGAGATAATTGTGTTGGAGGTATATGATTTGAATATCCACAGAGAGAAGCCTGTTGGTGAATACTTCAGGAACTGCCCCTATGAAATGGTTTTTGTTGAGGTACAAACTCTAGATGTAGGCCAGCAGGGGGGAAACCTGGCCTGTGAGGAGATTATAGCTGAGGTCCACCATTGGGATATTGACTTGAGCTTGGGGCACAATGAGGCCAGAGAAAGAATTTCTCTGCAATTGAAGAGACGTGAGCGAGAAATTGAACAAGATGCCAGGGATGCTGCC
>ML808070.1:47775-90235 GCA_009831015.1 Picea engelmannii
TAACCAATGCCCCAGCCACATTTCAGTCTTGCATGAACCATGTGTTCAACAAACAGCTGAGGAAACACTTGTTGGTATTCTTTGATGACCTGCTCATTTACAGCAAGACCTGGGAGGAACACCTTCGACATGTGGACCAAATCTTGTCAATCATGGAAGAACAATCACTATACGCCAAGGAATCCAAGTGTGATTTTGGAATGACATAAGTGATTTACTTGGGACACATCATAGGGGCAAAAGGGGTACAGGTACACCAGGAGAAAATAACATCCATTAGGAATGGCCTACTCCGAAAACACTCACAGAACTGAGGGGATTCCTGGGCCTATGCACATACTACAGGAAATTTGTCAAAGGGTTTTCTCAATTGTGTGAACCCTTGACTGACCTGACCAAAAAGGGGTCCTTCCAATGGAATGATGAGGCCCAAGTCACGATGGAGAAAATGAAAGAGGTCATGAGCACCTGCCCAGTTCTAGCTCTTCTTGATTTCGGCATACCCTTCACTTTGGAGTGTGATGCCTCAGGGGAAGGTATAGGGGTCATGTTGATGCAGAACATGCACCCCCTTGCCTATCAAAGTAGGAAACTCAGGGGTCCTGAACTACTTTACAACATTTATGACAAAGAAGTGCTGGCTATCATGCATGCACTAGCCAAATTCAGGCAATATTTGGTAGGTGCAAGGTTTGTGGTCAAATCAGACCATAACAGTCTTAAATATCTATTGGAGCAGAAGGATTTGAATGAAAGACAACAAAAATGGGTAAGAAAAATACAAGCCTATGACTTTGACATTGAATTCGTCAAAGGGAAGAGAAACGCAGTGGTCGATGCATTATCTAGAAGGCCATCCATTTTTGCCATGTCCGGTATGTCAGTCGACTGGAAGGAACACTTGATAGTGGAATATGAAAAGGATCAATTCGCTTGTCAACTGTTGGACGGGAAAATACAGGATGACAACTTCAGGGTCATAAATGACCTCATCTATTGCAAAGGCTGGATCTTTTTAGTTCTGGGATCAGCTCTCAAAGATAAGATCCTACATGCATGTCATAACTCACCAGTAGTAGGGCATCAAGGCATCAGTAAGACACACAGGAAGGTGAGAGAGAGGTTTGCATGGAAAGGCCTCAAGGAAGATGTGATGAAGCATGTCAAAGAATGCACTACATGCCAAGAAAACAAGGATGAGCACACGCACCCTGCAGAACTGTTGTAGCCCCTACCTATTCTAGAGCACAAGTGGGAAAGTATATCCATGGATTTCATCACAGGGTTGCCCAGAGCACAGGGGAAAGATTGCATTTTCATGGTGGTAGACAGTTTGACGAAGTTTGCACACTTTTTTCCCATGGCCACAAACTTCAGTGTAGCACAGGTGGCTGAATTATTTTTCAGAGACGTGTTTAGACTACATGGCCTACCCAAAACCATCATCAGTGACAGGGACAGCAGATTCATGAGTACATTTTGGCAGGAGTTGTTCAAATTAGTGGGTATGGCATTGAATCCTAGTACTAGCTATCACCCTCATATGGATGGTCAGACTGAGATAGTCAACAAATGGGTGGAAGGTTTCCTCATAAACTACATAGCAGGACAACAGAAAGCATGGGTCAGATGGTTACATTTGGGAGAATATTGTTACAACACCACCCAACATATGTCCATTGGCATGTCACCCTTTAGAGCTTTATATAGCTATGATCCTTTATCATTTGTGGAGATTTCATTTGGTGACACTAGGGCTTCGATGGTACAGGATTGGATACAGCAAAGCCAAGACATTCTCAGGGAATTGAAGGATCATTTACAGAGGGCACAAAACTAGCAAAAGGTCCAAGCAGACAAGCACAGAGTTGATCATACCTTTGAGGTTGGTGATTTAGTCTATTTGAGGTTGCAACCATATAGGCAGGCCTCCATTAAAAGAAGCGGAGCGGAGAAACTGCAGCCACATTTCTTTGGACCTTACAGAGTCGGCAAGAGGATAGGGGCAGTAGCTTATGAGCTAGAGCTTCCATAGGGTAGAAAAATTCACAATGTCTTCCATGTCTCGTGCCTTAAGAAATCCCTTGGTCAACATGTCAGGCCTATTGAGGCATGACCTCCCATGGATGACGAGGGACAACTTGTTTTGATTCGAGAGGAGGTGTTAGAAGTCAGAGAGAAGAGGCTTCGAAACCAAAGCATCAAGGAGTATCTGATCAGGTGGAAGGATTTACCCATTGAGGATGCCACTTGGGAGCCGGAGCACGTGGTTAGAGAAGCTAGTTTGGAATTGCTTGTGGACAAGCAATTTCAAGTAGGGGAGACTGTAATGTCCCCCACCTCCTAGAGAGGTGATGGGGAGACTCAGTGGCCTGGGCACCCCCACTAGGTCATAGTCTCACACTGAGGGGGGGAAAGAGTCAAGAAGTTAAAAGTTATATTTTTAAGTTGACTTAAGAAAGGAAAAGGATAAAGGTGTAAAAGATAACTCAACAGAAGAATAGAAGATTAACCCTGGGAGTTAACCTAACTCAGCAGAGAATTAGAAGGAAAAGTATAAGTAAGAGGCTTGGGTGCACCTATTACTCATTCTGGTTTTGGATTGGCATTTTCTACTCTTGAGCATTCAGTTTGGGGGTTTGCTGTACAAACCCTTGTGACCAACTCAGTGGTGAAATATCCACTCACCATGTTCCACAGATTAGTCTCAGGGATGAAAGACTCCTCCACACCATTCTAGTCTCAGCCCATCTCCATCTAGCACTTCAGAAGGTAGCAGACCGTACTGTTCTTGTGTTTCCAGCAAGGGCGCACCATCATCTAGAGGGAGGTTTGATCCAGCTTATCCCGAGGGCCTGGGGCCATTCCGACAGTTGGGTTTTGTTTGCAGGGGCAGGACCATCAGTTTGAGGGATTTTCTGGAGGGTTATCATCATTCTACATTTGTCTGCAGATTGGGATGTCTTGGAGCCATAGGGGATGTCCTGTGATTCAGTAAAACTCAGATCTAGGGAGATCTGCTTGAGATATGAGCCTGGAACTTCTCCCATGGGATTCTCATAGCCCGATCTATATTCTTGGAGAGTTTCAAATCATTTGGAGGCCTCCTTCATCAGGGATGAACCAACTAGGGTTTCAGTCATCCAGTGGGGTGCACCATTCAGTGGAGAATTCAGATCTATGGGGTTTGAGAGTGGATTTGGGAATTTGGACATCTGGGTTTTCCTTACAATTGCCCGATCTATCATTTGGCATATTTCTTGGGATGATTGGACACTTTTGGTAGCAGGGCAGAATTATGGAGGGCTTCAGCATTCTAGCTAGACGTGGCACTTTCCATCTTGGAGGTTGAGCATTAGTATGGCTCAGATCTGCTTGATTCAGTCTTCATTGTATATCTAGCCTTTGGAGGCTTATTTTGTATTGTCGGGAGCATTTTGTAGCAGCTCATATCTATTGCTTGTACGACCATCTGAGGTTTATGCCAGATCGGCCATCTATTGTATTGATCTTACATTGCTCATAATAAAAAAGGTTAGATCTTTGCTTGTGCTTCTACATCTTGAATATATTGTGATCTCCATGTGTTGATGAATCTTGTATGCACTTAATAACTCAATAAATTAGTAGTAGTTAGTGATTCTAAGAAAGAATTTGGCTGGGGATCATTACACAAGATGTGTTGGTGAGCAACACATGAAGTATGTGCATGTGGGTTCAACACTTTTTAGGGCTAATGGAAGTGCAAGTGTAAGTTAGTGAACTATAAATAAATGTTAATAATAACAACAACAACAAAAAATGAAGACAAACCAAAGTCTTTTATTTTTATTTTTGTAATTATTGCTTCTTTATATATGTATATTATAATTTTTATTTTTAAAATAAGTTTCTTTCTTGTTTTGTTATATCACAAATAAAATATAAAAAAAAATCATTATAAAAATAACCAAAATACTCAAGAAATAGGTGTAAGTAACTAATGTTGAAATATTTTTGAACAATGAAATTTATGAAAAACACAATTCTTGGGAAAATGTTTTGAAACATTGTATTTAATGGTATTTGTGATCACCATCTGCTCTGACATTTTTCGACAAGGGTTTCAAGGCTAGGGTTTGTTGGTTTCGAGTCAAGTAGCAGCCAACATGGTGAACAGAGGGGAAGGGAGCGGAACTCCCTCCTACAAGTAGGTAGTGGAGGACAGAGGGAAAGGCCCACGCGGTGTGGGATTTAAGGAACCCTTGACAGGTACCTCAGGATTAGGGACTGAGAATAATTAAGAGGGTAACCAAGGAAAAAATGATCATGTGGGGGAGGAGGCCAGGGAAGCCCAGAACAGTGCGCCAGAAACAACTAACCCTGGTGGGGTAGATGGGCATAATCCGTGTAAGCCAAAAAAATATTTAATCCCAAACGTTATCCTAGAAGATCCCCAAACTCAACTCTTTTGGGATCAGATGAAGACGCATGCCCCAATCTGCAAGTTTATGGGCCTGTGGCCCACAGAAAAGATTCTGCACAATTGGATAAAATACCAATGGAAACCGAGTGGAGAAGTCGACCTCCACCTGGGGTCGAAATGTTTCTTCACAACAGTTTTAATGAACTTAGTGTACATAGATAAAATCTTTGAGGGGGGACTGTATTTCCATGCTTCAGCGGGGTTGTACATGCGGTTGTGGAAGGAAAAATTCTCCCCGGAGAAGGAGACCTTTAAAATGTCCCAGTCTCTATTAGGCTTTATTACTGGTTGTCGTCCACCTTCAAAGTGATAGGGAACAAGCTTGGAAAATATGTTAAGACGTCAGAAGAAACATTAAAAGGGAGGCATACATCCTATGCGAGGATCTATATAGAGATGGATGTCTTGGGGACCCTCCCGGAGGCCATAAGTATGGAATTCAGGGATGAAGAATGGATACAAAGTATAGAATATGAGCATATCCCCTTTCGATGTAGAAGGTGTCATGAACAAAGACACCTACAAAGAGAATGCCCTCTAAAAAAAAAACCGGAACCGAAAAACTCTAAACAACAACAGGATGAGGACGGATTTGTGAGGCCGAAGTACAAAGGCAGGGGAAATAAGAGAAAAGGAAATCCCCCCATAGGGAGTAACCCGAAAGCAAGGAATAGAGCAGAAGAACGGGGAAACCACACACAGGGGGAAGAAGACGAAAAGAAAAGGACAAAAGAAAGGGAGACAAATGAACATGAAACCCATGAGACCACAGAAAATCAAAACAACAAGGGTGATCAAGAATGCAACACGAGCACATTGGAAGGAGGAGGAGAAGACGCAAATACCCCAATGCAGGAGGTAGATGGAGATTTAGAAATGACACCAAGTGAGGTAGGCACAAAAGACCCAGACCTTAGAGACATTGTGGAAAGGGAAAGGATAGAACTCCCGAACATATTGGAGAAATGGAAAAGGCAGGAAGTCAACAATATTCCAATGGAGCAACTGGATCACATTTAATACCTTTTACTTCTTAGGCAGGAGGCAAAAACCAGAGGAACCAAGCACATGCATGGAAAAATAGGAAACCTGGGTATTAAAACCGAAGATGGACATCCACCACACTCACTCAAGCAGGCAAGGCAGAAGAAAGGGAAGAAATCAAACAATGTAGCCCTACAAGAACTAGGTGTTTTGCTGATAAACTCAGGTAAGATTAAAAATCTCTTTCCTAAATCCCCCCCACATGTTTAAATGAAAGTTATTACTTTGAATATAAGAGGCCTGAACAACCCAAGAAAACAATGAATCCTTAAAAACATGTTGAGGAAGGAACAACTTGATATTTGTTTCATACAAGAAACAAAATGCAATATGGAAATAATGGAAATAATTAGTAATAAATACTGGAGTAAGTACAAGTTAATGGTTGTAGAGAGTTAAAACATGGTGGGAGGAATACTCACCCTGTGGAACCCACAATTGGTGAACCTACTCTCTGTTGAAGCCACGAGGGACACATTATCTATTAAAATGCAAATGATAGGAAACACAAAAGAGTTCCTTTGCACAAATGTCTATAGACTGCAGGCGTTGGAGGAAAAAAGAAGAATGCTCCTATATCTAGAAACTCTAAAGGAGCGGACTAGTAACCCTCATTGGATTCTGGCTGGGGATTTCAACATTATCACAACTTTAGCTGAGAAAAAAGGGGGTAACCGGAGATTGGACAGTGATGCGGAAGATTTCTTAGCCTTCATAGATAAAATGGAGCTAGTGGACATCAGGACAAGAAATGGCCAGTTTACCTAGAATAATAAAAGACTAGCACACGGTGGCCATGAGGATAGAAAAATTCCTAGTCTCAGAATCCATCACTATGCAGGGTTTAGAGTTGGATTGCAGTATCCTTCCTTTGGGGGGATCAGACCACTGGCCAATGCAATTGGAGGCAAATTTTCAAATAACACCAAAGAACAGGCCCTTCATATTTGAGAGATTCTTCATCGACTGTTACACATCGAAATTACTCACTTCGATAGTGTCGCAAGTGTCGTCATTATAAGTGTCGCAAGTGTCTCATTTTGCTCATAAGTGTCGCAAGTCTCAAAGAAAGAATATTTCCATGATGCCTATGTCGTGCCTATAACCACATGAGAAGGACACTTGAAACACCTCAAACATTTGCTGTGGAAGAAGAGAAATGAGTCAACAGGCTTATGAACCTCTTGCCACCTGAAAACACCCAAAAAACTAAGTTTTTGGAGGGGAGCGCTCCCCTATACCTCTCTCAGGAGTGATGGCGCTCCCCTATACACTATCTGGGAGCGTTATAGCGCTTCATCAGCCCTTTTTTAGGAGCGCTCCTACCCTCAGGAGTGTTGGCGCTCCCCTAAACACTACTACAGAGAATTATAACGCTCTGAGTGCCCTTTTGAGGGAGCACTACCTATTCTGGGCAGTAGTTGATTTGTTGAGAAGAATGGGGGAAGGATCTTTTCATTCTTAGAAGGCAGTTGAATTCGAATCCTCAATCAAGCCATGATCTTAGGGCAGATCCCTAACTGAAGGAGGAAAATCTTCAACTCACCCTAAAGATATCTCAAGTTGTTGAGCCTCTCCAAGGCTATATAAGCAAGCTTTCTCATGGTGAATGGGGACTGGAAAGAGAGAATCACACCAAACTTATGATCTTACAAGTGGTGCTGGAATAGAGATGACTTGGAAGCAAGAGACCTATGATATCATAGGGAGAAATCAGTGAATCTATCATCATTCGGATCGTGGATCTTTTGAGCAAGGGGTAGATAAGGAGGACTTGACGAAACTGGTGCAATCCATCTACGGCTGTAAGCAATGTTTTGTCCTCATTAATATAATTTGCTTGGCCTGTTTATTTCTAATTCATTTTCAATCTCACATGAATTTTTCTCTGTAGTAGATAGACCTATTTCGAACTAATCTTGATAGAGTAGGAAGTGGTTGTACTTTGTTTGCCTACAGGGCTTATCGAGGAGTGAAAGATTGGAGCTCAATTCGGAGCGTCCAGGGACAAACACCGGTAAAAGGTATTTATTTTCTCCTTCCTCCTCACACACTAGTCCACCTATATCTAAAAGGAAGTCAGTGACCATGATAAGCACTTTCTGTCTTAGAGTTAAGAGTCTATCTCTTTGAGGAGATCTACCTATTCGCAAGGAGATTTTCCTTCAACAGAAATTGGCGACTCCACTGGGGAGAATAAAAATTTTATTAGTTTTTTATTTCCTCATAGACCTTGTCTTAGATTTTGTTTTCTTAGGCCTTTTTCACCCCTTCATATCTGATTTCACTTGCTAATTGACTCTTTACCCCATCACATTCAGCTTGACTGTCGAAATTTGACTGAAATTTTGGGTTTTTGGACATTTTTATGAGTTTTTTGAGCCTGGCGCCCCTGTGCCCATGTTAGAAAAGCACTAGCACTCCCTGAAGGTGTCGGACAGAGCTTTATAATGCTCTGGTGACCCTTACACCAGAGCGGCAACCCTTTTTTGCACAAAATCTCTTCAAAAATTGCATTTTTTGGAGGTCCAGACCTTGTTTCTTCACTTGCTGAGCTACTTTGTGATTCAATGATTCCTCCTTTGACCTTTGACATGCTTCCTCTTGAGAAGTAAACACCTTGTTGTTCATATTTTATGCCCTTCTTCATTATTTTTGAGTTTTTTGCTGTTCAGAGCTTGAAATCAATCCACTATTTTCTTCTCTCCTATCTGACTGAGCGGGAACTCCAGTGAAGGACATTTGAAGTCTGTGACTCTTCTCACTTGGTTTTTGAGGTCATTGTTCTTATAACTCCTCATTTTTGTGTGAATTGTTTGGTCTTTGCATTGTTATTTTTGTTCTCTATTTGCTTCTTGTTTCAATCACAACAAGAGGGTGTATGTTGTGTGTGTGAATTCTGATCATACTTGTCTAAATCTCCTTGATCTGAAAAGGTAGTTGATAGGAGAAGTCCTTACATTGGATTAATCATCATTCGCATACAAACGAAAATGATACATTTTAGTGCTTGATTTGCATATTAGAATGCGTTTTTGAAAATGTTTTAGCATTGCATTGGATTCATTTGAGAACCAATTGTTTGAGGACTTTTCATATTAGTGTTTGAAAGTGAAAACGACTCTTTCTCTTTCCCTTAAATAGGTGTTCATTGAAAAGAAACAATTTCTTATCATATTCTATGCATATTTTTGGGCATTGAGTCATCATTCCATTAGTTTCACTTTCGTGCACCATTTGAGTAAAGAACAACTATAAAACGAATGCTAATTAAAAAATATCTAGAACATTTTTGTTTTTAGGATCTTCCACCAACAGTAGACTAGGGTTAGCACTTTGGATTAGGCTGTGAGTACAACTCTCCAAAGTTTTCAAAACAAACATTAGCATCCTGAGTTAGGGAGAGTCAAATCCAATTGTCGTATTGGTTTTTTGGGATCCCCCTCTCACACAGGGGTTACGCACGAGGTCGCATTCAGGAAAATTATGGAGATAATCCCTCTATGGTTCAACTGTTTGTAGTGGTTGGATCGTATATTGGGGGTCACTGGAAGGTATACCCACGATTATGTGTGGGAGCCTTTCGGGTTGATTTCGGACTTGTTATCATGCCCATACGTTTCAGATCAGACTGTCGACTGTACCCACCCAAGGACTCACTACGAATTGGTGTCTTTAGTTGCCATAATATTTAGGTACTTACACAAGGTGAAGGTGAAGGGAAGTCTCACTGTACCTGGAACAGACATTGGTCAAACTCACTCGGGCTCCTTGGAGGGTAAATCCACAATTATTGCATGGAAGCTTGCACCAAGGTTAAAGTCCGTTAAGCAGGTCGCCATTGTAACTGTTCCACCATATCCCAGCCCCTTCTCGACTTGATCATGCGACTTTGGATTTCATCACCACCTAGTACGGTCATCGAGAGAAGTTTTGTCTGATTGGTTGATTCCTAGATTTTATTAGCGCATGCTGTTTCTTTTTCTTAGTTGGCCCTAGATTTTCAGTGTGTTCTGTTATTCTCCACAATTGAGCCCGTAGATGATAAAGGTCTTCGTCGATCATGTAGGATGCAAGGGCTGCCTCCAGAAGGCTATCAACCCTTACCTCCTAACCCCCCGGAAGACAACTACCGTAGAGAGGTAGAAAATCAATCTGACGCTGAAAGTGTTATTGCTCCTCCGTTAGATAGCTTAGAAGGCACTTTGGACATGGTTGAAAATCCCACTACATCTGTGTCGGTAACTCCTCTCGAACCACTTTTGGTTCATTTAGACAACCTTGGGACTGTCATAGACGAAGAGATCCCACGATTACCGGAGAGGATCTTTACAGAAACATATATAGGATCCATGGAACCACTCTTTGGTGATGAGTATAGGACTCCTGTTTGTCCTAGCACCGCAGTAGCAACCAATCCCACACCTGCTCGTTTTGTATGGAGGACTTCATCGAGACGTGATCTCTATGAACATTTCGAATCTATTCGACAACCTTTTCATTCTCATGACCCTCCTAGTGAAACAGGACCATCCGGTCAAACCATGAATCACCCAGTCGATCAGGTTATTCACCCTACTGCTACACCAACACAAGTCCATCCTAATGTTGGAATCATCACCTCTACTCATCCCCAAAGCACTTCAATCTCTACCCTTGTTTCTACAATTTTTTACTCTAAAGCTCTGCATGTTCCACATGATCTTGCTGGGACATCGTCTCACCCGAGAATGCAGACCCCTACTAGCCAAACACAACCAGCTGGAGGGAAACCACTATCCAACGAACCATTTCCTCCTAGAGGACTACCTTTCCATGGTGGGCCTACCCCTCCCAGAGAACAGTCCCCTTTTCATGCTCCTCCTGGAGGGAAACCTCCGTTTGCCAGTTATACCGCGGTTGTAAATCCACTGCTGGCAGGGGGAAAACCCCCGTTTGCTGGAAACCCTTCAAAATCCTGGGGAGCATCCTAAGGAGGCACTTTTACTCAACCCCACGTTGGGGGGCACTTGTATAATAACCCACTAGGAGGATTATCCAATCTTGTTCCTCCCGGAACATCTTACGGGCAATCTTATCCAGGTGGTATCCAAAACACCACCTGGAGTTCTCTCGGACCATAGTCTTATCCTCCTCATGGGCCTCATGTGTATCCGCCTCCAGGATCTACTCCTTACCATTCTCAAGGGCAAAATGTTTATCCTTCTCACGGGAAAATAAATCACTCAGCCTATAATGTTCAAAACCCACCGGGTTATGCCAATGTTTCTCATGCACCATCGAATCCTTTTTATCCTGGCCAGCAACAACCGTATATAGGAGGACCTACTGGTTACAACTATCCACCTAACCTAGTCTATGGTCCTACTGGTGTTCCTATGTCGTACCAGTATCATTCGTACATTAACTGACAGCTACCTCTCCTTGCGACTCTGGATCTCCCAGACTTGTCTCGGTTAACTAATGATCCTATCTCTCATTCACCGGTTTGGCTAGTCATTCCAGCTAAACTTCCTTCTTATATTCCAAAATTTGACGGAAACCCTGGCAAAGATCCGAACAACCATGCGATGACTTTCTATTTGTGTTGTTCATCATACTCCCTCATGAAAAGAAACCACAACAGAAACTGAAATTCCTGTGTATCATTTGTGGTGACGATCACTACACTCGAGATTGTCCACTTCACAATGAAGTGGCCAAAATTTTCCAAGGGAAGTCACAAACCGCTATGCTTACTCAACTTTTTCCACAACAACAATCCATGGTTGCTCAAACCCCCTCTCCTGGGGGCAGTTCTAGCGATCCTAATGATGAGGCCTCGTCGAGTGCACATATTTATATGTTTAATGGGATCAATTTGACCACTCTCTCTAAGACATACGACACACCAGGTAACCCTGAAAAAGGAAAAGACACTAACGGTGTTGGCCCTTTACCAGATCCATCATCATCCTCTATTAGCTTTCCATTGGTTACTCCTCCATCTGGACCATTCCATATTGAGAAACCCACGTTCGAATCTATTTTACACCCTCCTAAGAGAACTATCCGCAAAGCTACCTTTAATCCTAGTTCACGTGCTGCCCAAAACTACAACATTCTTGAAGATTTGGCTCAAGCACCATGTGCTATGTCTACATTAGAAGTTCTATAGCACTTCCCCAGTCAACGTAGAACGCTCTTGACCGCTCTTGGTGTTGTTGATCTTGAGTCGTCCAATCAGTTCATGTTTAACCTGGATAATTATGTGTCTCGACTCTCCCACCAACTTGCTTTCCAAGTTGATGTTGTTGTTCACAATCAACAAATTCATTGAACTATTCTGGATGAGGGAGCCTCAACTTGTGTCAGGTCTTTAGCGTGTTGGAAAGGTTTAAAATCACCAGCACTCAACAAATCCCCAACGATGTTAGGCACCTTCGATGGGCGAGGTTTTCATCCCCATGGGCTTTTACAGTCCCTGCCCATCCAATTGGGTGGCAAAACCGTTACTGTTGATGTTGAGGTGGTCGATGCTCCCCTCAATTACAACTTGTTATTTGGAAGAAGTTGGTTTTATGCCATGACTACCATTGCCTCGTCAGTTTTTCAATGTGTCCAATTTCCTCATCAGGGAAAAATTGTCATTGTTGATCAGTTGGATTTCTGCACGACCGATGCTCGCATTCCCACTACCAAAAATATTCCTTTCTTGGGAGACCACAAGATCACGTATGAAAGCATTGGTTTTGGCTTACTGAAATATTCTAGCCTCATGGGTACCTTCCCTACACCACTTCCACCGACTACACATCACATTGCCACCGTCGATATGATTTCGACCGCGGATTATCAATCTTTGGGATCATATGACCCTTGGATTCTACCTCGTCCATTGGGATTCGATGCACTAGGTGACACTGTGCCACTTACTCTAGCCGAAACGTCATACGTTTCTACCCAATCTGCTTCTCCCTCGTCAGATGACCAACATCTATTGGAGCCTGACATTTCTTCAATGCAATCACGGTTGTGTTCCTTGTCGTCTGCGATCGACTACATTTCCCCAACTTTTCCTTCGGATGAATCTATTCTAGAAATGTTTCGCATTGACAAGTTACCTCGGGATAATAACTGTCACCAATCCTCTTTTCTTCCCCCTCGTGAAGAAATTCGGGCAGATATATCATCTATCTCCCCTCCTGGTGTTGATTTTTCATCATCTCTGATGCTTTCAACTTCCGACGATTTGGATTCGGTAGTAGACATGGTGATTTCTTCAGTCAGATTATTGGAGCCTGATCTCCTTACTCCTATCGCAACCCTCGACATGTGTTCCTTCTCAAGTGATTATCTTCCATCTAGTGAAGATCTCCTAGAGACCATGACCACATTTTATCCATTAACATGGCACCCTTCCAGAGCATTATCCTCTTGAAATCCATGATCTGGATGAAACCACTAGCATAGTTTCTCTTCTATGTGGCAAGCTCGTTAAAAAATGAAACAGAGGCCTTGAGCATAGGTCTTTTCCTATGTCAAGTTCGTTAACAAATGAAACAGTCACCTCTCTTGAACCTTCTTTTCATCCACCCTTCGGTGAATGAATCGAATCTTGGAGGGCATGTCTCCAGCCTTTGATGATCTTTCTGGAGTTAAGCCACTAGATTTCAAGCTGGGGGCATACCGAGCTTAGTCTTTTTTCTTTCTCGTACTCGTAAATACATGAGAATGCATCCTGGTAGACTTTTATCTCTTTTTCGGACTTGTATGGATACACGAAAAAGGAACCCCTTGGAGTCTCCTTTAAGCTCTTTTCAGACTCTCTAAACATGAAAAGATTGCCAAGTGATCTTGCTTCCTTTTCCACTCATTAAACGATTTGAAGGGGCGTCTTTCGAGTGATAATTTATCTCTTTCTCAGCCTTGCGAGACTAACATTATGAAAACGGACAACATTGGAGTCATCTTTAAGTTCTTTTTAGACTCTCTAAACATGAAAAGATTACCGAGCGACCTTGTTCTCTTCACGCTCGTTAAAGTATTTGAAGAAAACGTCTGTTGAGCGATAGTTTATCTCTTTTTCGGTCTCGTCAGACTACTTTACGAAAAATGAACTGAGGGGGTTCTCTTTTAAGTGTTTTTCCCGACTCTATAATCATGAAAAACCTTCGAGTTTTCTGTCTTTGGACTTTCTAAATAAAACATCGACAGGCCCATATGGGATCGAACCCTTACTTCTTCCAGTTCGTTAAACAAAGGAAGAGAAACTTACTGAAGGTGAGTTTTATCGAGCATGTGTTATCCTCCTTGAGCTCGTTAAATTAAAAAGAGGTACTCGTCTATCTAGATGGGGGAAAAAATTGAAAGAAGCAATCCAAGCATTTTTTTTTAGAACATTACCAAGTAACTCTTAGAGTCGCCCTTGAACACGACACTTTGTCTTTGCACACATTTCAATCCGCTAAACCTCTGCACTGAGCCAATCCTTTGAGTTTCTTTCACTCCTTTGGGTCACCTGACGTAAGTCATAACATCCACTGCATCATCAAGTTTTGGTCCATGTCATGTTTCTGCTGTTGTGCCTCAGTGTTCAAGGGAAGTATCCGCCTCGAGAGTCAGCCATCACAAATATCTTGTCTCAATACCTGTGTCAGTCCATGTTCATTTGATCTACCAATTACATCTCTGTGTCTGTTTCATGTCATTGATGGGGGATACATCAAGGCCCTCCTTCGACGAGTCTATTCTTGTCGACTTCAACACATTATCCAAGAATTAGACTTAGAAACCAATTAGTACTTTGGGACTTGCATGCCTCAATGGCAGGCCTCCTCACGTCTGACAGTGGGTTTACATCATTGACCTCTGATCGGATGATTCCATAGATGTTCGACTCCAGCTCATCCATTCAAATTCATTGGAATGTACTAAAGTACCTTGGGAATCATTGACATTAATGGTGATTTCCCTCATGCTTGTTAATGGTTTACATCATTGACCGATAATCAAGTGGTTTCTTCCATGTTCGACATCAGGACATCTATTCACATGGTTAGATTCGTACTACATTGGGATCGGTAAGAAGACCCTGGGTTGAGTGATCACTTTGATATATACTTTGCCTAGGTTGCGATGGGGTTTCTCTTGAACAATGACACATATACTGTGACATAGATCCACTTTGTATTGGTCATTGCTATGTCTTTTCATCTCGCAGATCCACTGTGTATTCTTCATGGCTACAATTAGTTCAGGTCATATGATTATAGATCCACACTGTATCCTTGGTGGCTATACCTTTTATCAATACAATTATGGATCCGCAGTGTATTTTATGGTGGCCATACCTTGCAAGTCTTTATCACCCAAGCATAGGTATGCCTGCCTTGGGTTTGAAACATGTCATAATATTTGTTGGATGTTTGTGTGCAGCTTCTGTCAGGTTCTCTGCATCTATACCCTTGCTTGAAAGTATACAAAGCATTTCAATTATTAGTTCTCATATTCTAACTCCATACTTTGGGGGGCAATCTGTTACACATCGAAATTACTCACTTTGATAGTGCCGAAAGTGTCGTCATTATAAGTGTCGCAAGTGTCGCATTTTGCTCATAAGTGTCGCAAGTGTCAAAGAAAGCATACTTCCATGATGCCTATGTCATGCCTATAATGACATGAGAAGAACACTTGAAACACCTCAAACATTTGTTGTGGAAGAAGATAAACGAGTCAACAGGCTTATGAACCTCTTGCCACTTGAAAACACCCAAAAAATTGAGTTTTTGGAGGGGAGCGCTCCCCTATACCTCTCTCAGGAGCGCTGGCCCTCCCCTATACACTATCTAAGAGAATTATAGCACTGCATCATCCCTTTTGCAGGAGTCCTCCTACCCTCAGGAGTGTTGGCGCTCCCCTAAACACTACTAGGGAGCGTTATAATGCTATGAGTGCCCTTTTGAGGGAGCGCTACCTATTCTGGGAAACAATTGATTTGTTGAGAAGAATGGGGGAAGGATCTTTTCATTCTTAGAAGGTAGTTGAATTCGAATCCTCAATCAAGCCATGATCTTAGGGAAGATCCCTAACTGAAGGAGGAAAATCCTCAACTCACCCTAAATATATCTCAAGTTGTTGATCCTCTCCAAGGATATATAAGCAAGCTTTCTCATGGTGAAAGGGAACTGGAAAGGGAGAATCACACCAAATTATGATCTTATAAGTGGTGCTGGAATAGAGATGATTTGGAAGCAAGAGACCTATGATCTCATAGGGAGAAATTGGTGAAGCTATCATCATTCATATCGTGGATCTTTTGAGCAAGGGGTAGACAAGGAGGACTTGACGAAACTATTGCAATCCATCTACGGCTGTAAGCAATGTTTTGTCCTCATTAATATAATTTGCTTGGCATGTTTCTTTCTAATTCGTGTTCAATCTCACATGAATTTGTCTCTTTAGTAGATAGACCTATTTCAGACTAATCTTGATAGAGTAGGAAGTGGTCGTACTTTGTTTATCTACAGGGTTTATCGAGGAGCGAAAGATTCGAGCTCAATTCGGAGCGTGCAGGGACAAACACCGGTAAAAGGTACTTCTTTTCTCCTTCCTCCTCACACACTAGTCCACCTAGATCTAAAAGGAAGTCAGTGACCATGATAAGCACTTTCTGTCTTAGAGTTAAGAGTCTAGCTCTTTGAGGAGATCTACCTATCCACAGGGAGATTTTCCTTCAACATCGACCACCCTACTTTCAAGGAGAACATCAGAAAATGGTGGCAGGAGGAACTCCCGGATCAAGGGACAACAGTGTTCAAACTACACAAGAAACTCAAGTACATAAAACAAAGACTTAAGGAGTGGAACAAAGAAGTTTTTGGGAACATCGACCAGGAGAAAAAAAGGCTCGAGGACAGAATGGGAGAGCTACATGAGCAATGCGTCCAAGAGGGATACAGAGAGGAAAGATAAAAAGAAGAAAACCAACTAATCTAGGACTGGGAAGCAAGATGTAAGCAGGAAGAGACCCCGTGGTGACATAAATCCAGAATCAGGTGGCTTAAGGAATGGGAGAGGAATACTAAGTTCTTCTATAAAACAACGATAACAAGAATATCTCATAATAAAATCTTGAAGATTCAGGATCAGGATGGGATAGAAAGAGATTCCCACCAGGACATCAGGCACATCTCCAAGCTGGTCATAGAGGAACATAATGTCAGCATGCGCAAACCCATAGAAAAGGAATAAGTCGACCAAGTGGTACAGGAGATGCCTACTGGAAAGGCCCCAGGCCCAGATGGATTAACTGTGGAATTTTTCAAAGCCTGTTCGGATGTGGTTAAGAATGAGATTTATGACGTAGTGGAGGATTCTGGATGCTCAACCTCCATCATGAAGGCACTAAATGCCATGATAATCACTCTGATCCCAAAATAAAATGAAGCCAAAACTCCATATCGCTACAAGTCGATAGCTCTTTGCAATGTGGTGTATAAGATAATTTCCAAAGTCATATCCAATAGATTGAAACCACTCCTTCCAACCTTGATATCACAGGAACATATGGGTTTTGTGGAAGGGAGATAGATTCTGGATAATATCATACAATCCCATGAAATAATAAACACACTAAAAATTCAAAGGAAAGGGGGGATCCTAATCTAGCTGGACCTAGCGAAGGCTTATGAAAAAATAAGTTGGCGCTACGTGGCAAAGACGATGGAAGCTTTTGGTTTAGACCAACATTGGACTAAATGGATCATAAACCTAGTTTCTACAACAAGCTTCTCATTGTTAGTTATTGGAGCCTTTCTATCCAATGAGAGGCATAAGACAAAGGGATCTAGTATTCCCCCTTCCTGTTCATTCTAATGATGGAAGGGGTGAGCAGGAGTATAAAAAACGCAATGGCAGCAGGATAAATAAAAGGCCTCAAACTGTTTAAAGATTGTCTGACCTCAACACACCAACAGTTTTTGGATGACATCGTGTTCCATGGCACCCCCACGGTAAAGGAATCTAAGGCTTATAAAAAAATATTAGAGGAGTTCAAAGAGGCCTTGGGGGATGAAATTAATCACTCCAAATCCATGATCTATTTTTTCAATACAAATCTTGCAATCTAAAGGAACCTGACCAACATTCTGGGGTTTGAACGTAAAACACTCCCAACAAAATATTTGGGAGTCTTCCTCACGGATAGGGTGTGTAGGAACACAATCTGGGAAGGAGTTTTCAACAAATTGCAGGAGCGGGTAAAGAATTGGACGTATATATCTCTAAACCTTGCAAGATGGATAATCCTCACTAAAGCAGTCTTACAAGAAACCATGACGTTTATGATGTCGTTGTTTCCAACCCCTAAAGGCATCCTACAAAAATCAGAGCCATCCAGAGATATTTCCTATGGAGAGGAGTAGAGGATATAAAGAAATAGGCCTTGGTGGCATGGGACAAGGTGTGCAGATCGAAGAACAAAGGGAGCCTCGGGTTACAAGACCCACAGGTAACCAACGAGGCTTACAGGGAAAATTTGTGGTGGAGATGGGTAAAGGAAATCTCGGTGCCATGGGAAAATATGTGGAAGGATAAATGTGCCCCAGAAGTCAACAACCAAGAGCATATGAGGTTCATGGGCACAAGGGAGGAGTCAACGATATGCAATCTAGCTTGGAGAAAGAAAAATTGGATACAAAGTCACAGCTTTTGCGAAGTCAGGAATGGGAGAACAACGAGGTTCTGGGAGGACGTGTGGCAACATGAACCCATAATGGAAACTCAAAACAAGGAGGAGCTCAAACATGTGATGATTACGCAAGGCAAAATGAAAGTCCATCAGTACTAGAAGAAAATAGATGAGAACACCTAATGGAGGATATGGGACAAAATTAACCCACAAAATAGCACTCAGATCGAAACAGTGATCAAAGAGGTTGAGGAGGAATTGGGGAAAAGGAAAATTGGGGTCTCGGAATAAGAGGACCAATTGAGGTAAGGCAGGAAAAAATGGGGGCGAATTCAACCTAAAAGAGGCTCGGTACTACATAGCAGGCCAGGACCAAGAAAACCCAGAGCCACACTGGGAGAGCATATGGAAGGGCGCCCAATGGCCAAAAATCAAAATGTTCGAATGGCTAGTCCTACACAAGAGGATACTGACCTAGGATAACCTAAAAAAAGGGGGTTTCATAGGTCCCTCATGGTGCCACCTTTGTGAGGTCAAGGAAGAGTTGACAAATCATCTCCTTGACGAATGCAACTATAGAACTGAGATCTAGGACTGGGTGACCTATATTTACCACCAGTCGAATTAGACCAGGGGGGATATTAGCGCGACAATCAAAGACTGGAAAGAGAGGTACAATGAAAATGAGGTGGTGAACCTTTTTTGGGGTTTGACGTCGGGGATGGTTATATGGGAAATTTGGAAGGAACGGAACATACGAATTTCAGGAATGAAATCCAACAGGAAGATTGGATAAAGGATACAATTGTCTCTTAGATAAGAGAAAAAGTGAAGAGCCTTAACCTTGACAATGCCAAAACTCAAATCATAGATCAAGACTCCCGAATTTTAGAACTATTCTATCTGAAAGACTGGAGCTATAGCATACCTGTGGCCCATGGCCCGCAGATCCAAACATGAGCCAGTACCTAGGCTCCTCCTTTGACAGGGTTCCTCAAACTTAATTTTGACGGGGTGACGAAAGGCAATCTGGGTATGGAAGGAGTAGGTGGAGTAATAAGAGATAGTGGAGGAGCTATCATTCGCCTGTATGCTGGGAGCATAGGAAATTCAACAAACAACGCAACAAATTTTGGAGCCTCAGATCTCGGCCTAGACATTCTGCGAAGACAAGGTATGGAAAATACCATCGTGGAAGGTGACTCGACTCTAGTTATCAACACAATGAAGAAACTCTGGTATGGAACCAAGGTGGGCAAGGTGCAACGACATTGGCTCCTTGCGCAATCCCTAAAAAAAATCAAGTAGCATCTGAGAACCCTAAACATGGTGGAGTTTCATTGGATTCACAAGTTGACGAATGCATTAGAGGACATGCTAGCCAATGAGGGGGTTAACAGGGAGGGCCATGAACTAGACGAGGCCTAGACCAGAATACCAAGGGGAAACTTAGAATGGATTACATCCACTTGGCAGCGAGAGATCATGGTGGAAACTTCACAGATGAGGGTCACATCGAGGAGGATGACGTGAGGCGTCTCAACTGGACATGGGACCCAGGAAGAACATGATTTTCACAACACTTGGCCACCAGTTATCATGCGAGAACATGATAGGCAACATGTGGGTGGACAAAAGGTAGTATGAAACATCAACAAGGGTCGTGGTGAAAGCAAGATAGAACGGCCATGCAGCAGGATGGGTACTTAGGAATAATTAAGACATGAGGAGATGGTGATAACCAGGGAAGAATCACCGCCCCCCAGGACAAGTACGGGGATAAGAATGGTTGGATCCTAAGTGAGTAAGGGAAGAGGAAAAGACATGAAAATAGGTCGTAACAACATGGGAAGCATAGCCTTACCAACAAATAATGAAGGCCAAGCTCACCACCTCGGGAAAAATTTGAAAGGAGGTATAGGCCCACAGAGGAGGAAACGATATAAGAAGAAGGTCAATAGACAAGATTGCAACTAGAAGGGGTTAAGGAGTAAGGGTCATCACAACCTCAAGAGCAGAGTAGGTAAGGAGAATAGCGAAGTGAGGAATAGGAAGAACTACTAAAGTAGGGTCCAGGGGAAACAAAGAAAAATGGCGCACCAAAAGCACATGCAGAGGAAGAAAAGTCCCCTAGGGAAGGAGATCCCAAAAATTTTGAGGCGCTTAACTAGGATTGAGTAGGCTACGGGAGAAGCACAAAGAACTTTCAATACACTGGTCTCACCAAAGGGGAAGGAAACAATTAACAGGTGGGAAGAGGAAATAAATGAGGAACGGAGCGACAAAGAATGAGGTGAGATGATGCATGAAGTTTATTTGGTGATGAACCTAGGGGATACACAACCCATGGAGACCCTCTACCATAAAATGGTAGAGATTGCCTGGTTCACCAAGATGTTGATTAAAAAAATTAAATCACAGCGGGAGGAGGCGAGATAGGAAGACCATCGAGAGATTAAGACAATATTGGACGAGATCCAACATCGACTTAGTGGTTTGGAAATGATTATCAAGTTGTTAGTGGAGGTTGAAAAGGACAAAAAACGAGAACAAAAGGGGTTGGCGGCACAATTCCACCTTTACCTGAGATGCATCCATCATATGGACATTATGCCTGTGGATGGACAAGAAGCACCAACCCAGATCAGGAAAACTAGAACAGTCTCTCCAAAGGAGGGCAACAAGGGCGAAGCGGGTGGGGGGAAGGATCATCCCCAGGTGCTTTAACGACTCTTAGATCATGGTCAATGAACTCTATTAACTTTAATGGCAGTTATGCCGAGGCTGTAGAAGGATAGTTAAGTTTTGTAGTAGATTTTGGTTTGTTTTGAATCTTTTAGTTAGCTCTCTATGACTATGCATCTCGGACTGGATAAGGAAGGTCTGGTCTGGTTTCCATTTTTTGGCAGACCAGATACCTCAAGAGTGATTATTAAAACTAACAACAAGGGTCCCCTGGTCTGGTTTCCTTTTAGGCAGACCATGATCCCCATTTTGTACCATATTTTCTACAAGTAGTATACATTCCTACACTGACTTACAGAAAAAAAAGAAATAGGTGTAAGTATATAAATACTCAGAGGTTCTAGAGTTTAAAAAACAAAGGTTATAAACTTAAAAAACCAAAGGATAAACATAAACAAGAACTAGCCACATTGTAGATTGATTACTTTCCTAATTCTTGTACCTCTTATAAACTAATAAGACTTTACAATTTTACCCAACCTTGTTACAATAAGTAGATCTCACTGGATTTGCTAGCGGTTATTATTTTACCACTTTTATATAAATTTTAAATAGAGAGAATCTCTAGACAAGATTATTGTTTTACTACTTTTAATGAATTCAAATAGAACCACTTAGACTAGTGTCGACCTTGAGAACCATTCAGTTATAAACATACAACCATGATGGATGCAAGCTAATTAGGAGAGCTATTTTCCTGGTTGAAGATTCTTCTCTGAGTGGACCTAATGATTAAGAAAATGTGTTTCCTCTTAAGAGGTCACAAGTTTAAATCTAGAGGGGGTAGGGTATGTATACCTCCATAAAATTTACTATTATAATTATAATTTTTTTTCATATTTATATACTCCTTATATGTCAATCACACTTTCTTAATTAAACTCAAAATATTTATTAATTATAATGATAACTTATATATAAAATACAATTTTTAAATTGAAATACACTTAAATTACTTTTTATTCCCAATTAAAATTATAATTTGTAAGAATTAGAATAATATATAATATAAATTATATATATATATATATATATATATATATATATATATATATATATATAATTTTTAAATTGAAATACACTTAAATTACTTTTTATTCCCAATTAAAATTATAATTTGTAAGTAAGAATTAGAATAATATATAATATAAATTTTTAACACACAAATGCATTTTATTTTATTTCCTTAATTTTTAATTTATAAATATTTAAATAATATATAATATAAAATTTTGTTTTGTGACTTTATTTTAAAAACATTATAGGTAAATCAGAGACTAACATGCGTAAATTTCTAAGTACTTTACAATGATCATTGATTTTTTTTTTAATATTAATTATTATCTCACATTATTTATTTTTTACATCATTTTATGGTATATTATTTAATTTTATAGTTCATTTAATTTAGATATTATAATTCAATTTAATTTTATAAAGCAGATTCCTAATTTTATAAAGCAGTTTCCTTTTAATATTTTAAAAGGGTATGAAAAATGATTTATTATAAATATTAGGGAGCAGTTTCCTTTCAATTTTGGAAAGCAGATTCCTTTTAATATTTTAAATATATCAAACTGATTTATTATAAATATTGTATCAAAATGATTTATTATAAATATTATATAGCAGATTTCTTTTGATTTAATCATGCAGATTCTTTTTAATACTTTAAAAGAGTATGAAAAATGATTTATTATAAATATGAGGAGCCGTTTCCTTTGAATTTTATAGAGCAGATTGTTTTTAATATTTTAAAAGTATTAAAATGATTTATTATAAATATTATAGAGTAGATTTTTTTTTTTATTTAATTATGTAGATTATGAAAAACTTATTTATTATAAATATTTGTTTAATTTTATTTTTCAAAATTATTGATGATTTTAATAATGCAAATTTTATATTTAAATTATAATTTGAGTAAGTTTAATGGTTAAGAATATGTGTTTCTTTTTTGGTTCAAATTCAGAAGATTTTACAATCTATTATAAAGGAGATATTGAAGTGTTATAAAAAAAATAAAATCATTTAATTAACAAGAGAAATAGTTGCAAAGCAACTAGTTTCCTTAATATTATGTTTACAATTTATTTAATTAATTAATTTAAAGTATTTATTACTTTGCATTTGAATGTATAATGTTTGTTAAACTCTTTTATATAGTGCAATCTTCATTGATGACAAACAAATTCTTCTACCTTATGCTAGTGTTGACTAATAATAAACATTGTGCATTTAGCAACAAAGTAATAAATGTTAAATAGATTAAGATATGTACCATTCCTTTAATTGTAATTCTTTCACACAAATATTTAAAGTATAAAAATAAAAATAATACATTAATTTCAATCAATTAAATTCTTTTTAGTTCTAAAAATACACTTTTAATCAATTAGATTTTCTAGTTGTAAAAATGCACTTAAACAATAAAAGAGAATGATGTTATTAAAGTACTTAAAAAAATAAAAGAGAATAATGTTATTAAAGTTTTTAAAATGTATCAATATAAGTTAAATTAAAATATTATAAAAAATTTATATTTAAAAAATATATATCACTAGTTTTAGAGTTTTAAATTTTGAAATATTTTTTTTTTAACTTAATCTTCTCATTTCAAATTTACAATAATTTTTGAATGATTATCATTATAGTTTTCCTCATACAACTAATTTTGTTTTATTATTTTTTAATTTAAAATTAATATTAACACTTTTATAACCACTTATATTTAAATTGATCATAAAACTATTTTACAATAATATCTTTTCATTAAAATTAACATTCAAAATTTTCTAATCATTTATATTGAAATTGAATTATATAGTTATATAGCTTTTAAAAACTATTATTTTTTAATTTGTAAAAATACACAATTGTGAATTATAAATAATATCTTTTCATTAAAATTAACATTCAAAATTTTCTAATCATTTATATTAATTGAATTTACTATTTTATAAATAGTATAGTTAAATAGCTTTTAAAAACTATTATTTCTTAATTTATTTCATCTTTTTGTAAAAATACACAATTATGAATTATGAAATTAGATAACTTCTAAAACCATTATTATTTTTTAATTTATTCCAAAATATTGTATATCCCCCTCAACATTAAAGAGATAGTAAACCTAATCATTAAGGTCAACCAACCCATAACTTCCAACCTTACATGATCATTCTAATAGTTGTTATTCTAATATTTGTTCTATACAATAGACCAAGGTGGAAACACAATATATGATAGTTAAGGTTCAAGTTTTGCAATACATGATATTAAGACCACTAATAAGAGTGCATGCTCTTGAAAAGGGTTGTAGAGACATTTGAAAAGGGTGGTAGGGACATTTACAATGAGAGAATAAAGTAAAGTTTATTATTTTTGTTGTTTTTATATGTTTATCTAAGCTACCAACCTACCAAAACTTTATTAATAAAATGAGAAGTCTTTGCTTTTTGTTTTTTTTTATAATCATACTAATGATATAATGAAATAAAAACACTTTTCTTTATGTTTTTATGTAATCGTACCAAAATAAATTATTAATGAAATGAGAAGTCTTTGCTTTTTGTTTTTTTTCATAATCATACTAATGATATAATGAAATAAAAAGAATTTTCTTTATATTTGTTTATGTAATCATACCAAAAGAAAAGTTTAATAATTATTCAATTTATAAAATTATACAAATAAATATTATAATACACACCCAGAAAAGTTTAATAATTATTCAATTTATAAAATTATACAAATAAATATTATAATACACACCCATCAACTTCTTTGTTATGTGGCATATACATTTTGTAAAATTTGTAAATTATTTTATGAATAAAGAAAGGCTATAAAAACCCACTAACAAAGAACCATGAACGCATGGTAACTAAATCCTTTTATTCTTTTATTTTGTAGGGACTATAGTATTTTTTTTCACACTCAAAGTCTTGACCATGTATTAGTTTACCCAAATTTGTAACGAAAAGTGGCAATTGAATTCACATAACAATTGACAATTCACTCTATTTATTCTTGGAAAGAAACCAATCATGACCTAATCAATTCCAAGCAAAAATTCCTTCCTTAATACAGGAGATAGTTAATATAATTAAAAGACTTCATTATTGATGCATGAAGGTTGAGAGATGAAGTTTAATTGTTCCTATATAACACAATTACTAAGACTTCCAAATTACTGAGAAGTCTAATTGTTCATTACTGAGAATAACACAATTACTAAGACTTCCAAATTCAAATAACAATTGCTTATCTAACTGATGTAGGAGCATCGCCCACATCAAGCGAGCCAGCACGAAAGCGGGAGACAGCTGGACAAGACAGCAAATTCCTTTTTTGAATTTCACCTTGATATTGTTGCGCAAACATTAATGTATTGATTTGATGAAGCGCACTTGTATAGTGTAAATGGACCTTGAGCGGATAGCTCACGTCCTTAGGTAGAGAGGCATTTAATAGAATTAATGTAAGTAGATAGAACATTTATTTCTAGATTTGATAGCTTTAGAGCTCGAGAGGGAAACGAGATATAGACACCCTCCTTTGTACATTGTATGAGGATCATTCAGATTGAGAGAATTCAGAAGAGAGAAGAGCACGCAGAGAAGCGTTGGAAGAACCTCCATGTATAGATATTGAATTAATAAGAGAAAGCTTTGATTCAATTCCATGGTTGTGTCACTCTCTGTGTATTTATGTTGATATCTTCATGATTGTTTGCTTCTGGTTATGAACTTGCTTTGATATGCAGTGTATGTGATTTCAGAGTTGAATTGAAATATGAAAGAATGAGTGAATGAGTTTCAATTGTTTCTCTAAGTGAGCCAGAGAATTCCTGCAAGGAGGGCAGTGGAATTTGTCTGCAAGGAGTGCGTGACTGCAGGGTTTACTTAGAGATAGATTTTGTTCTATTCATCTCAGAAGTGCAGATTTGGCACTGGAGTCGTGCAAGGTGTGCACAGGCTGGACGAGGTCTCAGAGTTGCGATTCTGAGCAGAAGGAGTGAAAGACTGCTATTGCAGGTGTGCACAGAGTCGAGAAAGTTTCAACACTTAGGTGTGTTTGAAGATTTTCCGCAATGGGTGTGTGCAAGAGCTCTTCCTAAGGAAATTGAGTTCGTTGAAGCTCAGGAGGGATAGACCTTCTGGGTTATTAACAGGCAGCGGGGAAGTTGCACAAGAAAGTCGAAAGAAGTGAGCAGGTTGGCGTACAAGTCTCATGGAGAGACACTTCTTGTTCGAGGATTGCGTAAGGAAGGAAGTGGACGTGAAGTCTACAGTGCAGGCGAAGGAAGTTCGAAGTCCGGGAGAGTAGGGAATCGATCAAAATCACGAAGGGAGTGACTCTATTCGTGGATAGAGCATATCGACATTTCGCGTGGAAGCAATTGGAAAATTGGCTGTGGAGATCACGAGGTGTGAAGTTCCGAGGAATTTCGAAATTCGCGGGGACCACAAGAGGGGTGACGTGGCAGGTGATCTCGGGACATCGGGTCTCGGGAGTTGGAAGATCAAGAAATTTGTCTCGCGAGCGGCGAGGACGTGAGGCGGAGAGATCGCGAGTCGTCGACATTTCGGCACATCAGATCTGGGGAGTTTGAACCCCGAGTGATTAGCGCTCCGATAGGCGAGTAGCGATACGGCGAAGTCCCGATGGCGGGGAAAGAAAGTTGGCATTGATTGACGTGTCTCGGATCTCGGGGATCCGAAGGGGTAACGCACAACTGATGAACTTGCGAGCCTGCGAGTTCCGATCCTCAGATAAGTTGAGAAGGGGAGGATTGTGCCGAAGAGTTACTGTGGGTATGCAGGATTCCCGACAGGGGATCAGAAGAACCATTCAGTTCTTTGGGCCGAGATAAGAGAAGGTCTTGGTGAACGAGGCGAGGAGTTATCGGAGGAGCTGGTAGTTCGCCTTGCAGTCAAAGTGGTATCAGAGAGGGAAGACTCTTTGTTTTCTGTGACAGAGAGTGAAAGAAGATTTCATCATGCCACCCACAAGAGAAAGACAATCACCAGATCCAAAAGACAGGGAGGTGAGAAGAAGAGGTAGACCAGCAGGGAATCTAGAAATGGAGCGCCAGATGAGAGATCTCTGAGCAAGGCTTGAGGAGATGGAGACAACGCAAAGACGTGGAGTTGGCGCAGGGGATCTTAGTGATTCCGAGGTTGAAGAGGAAGCTGGACATGCCGAAGAGGTCACAGCAGAAGATGCATCAACCGAGCGGTTGATCAAAGCCATTTCCAGGATGAGTTCTAAGACCAAAATGGACATTCCAGTCTATGAAGGAAGCCTGGATGCAGAGGAGTTACTGGACTGGATCAGAGCTCTTGATACCTACTTCGATTATGAGGATATTGAAGAGTATAAGAAAGTCAAGCATGCAGTTACGCGCTTGAAAAGACATGCAGCGTTATGGTGGGACAAGCTACAGGAAGATAGACGTTCCAAAGGAAAACAGAAGATTAAAAGCTGGGATAGGATGATCGCAAAGTTGAAAGTGAAGTTCATCCCCAGGGATTATTAGATCACTCTGTTCAGGTGAATGCAGAACCTGAGACAGAAGTTGATGACGGTGAAAGAGTACACCGAAGAGTTTTACAAACTCAATATCAGAGCAGGTCATCGGGAGAGCGATGATGAGAAGGTGGCGAGATATCTGAATGGTCTGAGATACGACATTCAAGATGAATTAATCATGGTAACCATCCGAATAGTTGAGGATGCGTACCAGATGGCTCTGAAAGCCGAAGAGAAGCTGAGTCGCAAGCAAGGTCAACGAGGGCGAGGCAGGAGTCAACCCAGAGGCAAGGCAGTTGCCCAGGAGAAATTCCAGAAGCCCAAGGAGGAATGGAAGAAACCTCAGGGTAGGATTGAAAGAGGTGGAACCTCACAGCAAAGACAACAATATGCTGAGCCGAGAGGACAACAAAATGATCAGCGAGGAGATTATGCTGATGCGAACACTCTTCCTCGTACTAGAGGTCGAGGTAGAGGAAGAGGAGGAGTTATCACATGTTTTACATGTGGGAAAAATGGGCACAAGTCATTTGAGTGTCCAGAGAAGAAGAAAGATGCAGGGGAATCTCACATCACTGAGGCACAGGGGCGTGATGCTGAGTCAGAAGATGCAGACAGCGGGAGGTCGCTTGGAATGCATAAAATCCTTTTGACACCTGAGAAAGAGGTGGAGAGCGCAGTACAAAGGAGCAGACTGTTCAGAACGGCTTGCACAGCCAAGGACAGGAAATGCAAGGTCATAGTTGACAGTGGAAGCACTGATAATCTCGTTTCAACCGAGATGGTGGAGAAGTTAGAGCTAGAGACGACTAAGCACCCGAGTCTGTATAAAGTCTCGTGGTTACAAAAAGGACACCGAGTAAGTGTCACTAAACAATGTTTGGTTGAATTCAAGATAGAAAATTATCATGATAAAATCTTGTGTGATGTTATCCCCATGGATGTATGTCATATATTGCTGGGTAGACCATGGCAATATGACAGAAATGTGGTTCATGATGGGAGAATGAACACATACACTTTAGAGAAAAATGGGAGAATCCATAAGTTACTTTCGATAAAGGATAAAGAAGTAAAGCCGGAAGTGAGCAATACCATACTTCTCATGAGTGGGAAGGAACTTCTCACAGAGATGGAAAAGAATGAAGATCCACAATTCTTTGTGGTCAGGAAACCGAGAATTGTCCTGACTAGCACAAGAGTGGATGACTTGCCAGATGAGATTCAGGAACTGTTGGGATAGTTCGCTGATATCATCGTGGACGAACTACCTCGTTCGTTGCCACCGATGAGGAGTGTGAATCACCACATTGAACTCATACCCGGAGCCAGCTACCGAACAAGGTTGCGTACAGGTTGACGCCTCAGGAGAATGAGGAGGTCAAAAGACAGGTACAGGATCTGCTGGACAAAGGACTGGTCAGGGAGAGCCTTAGTCTGTGTGTTGTTCCGACAGTACTAAGTCCGAAGAAGGATGGAGGCTGGAGGATGTGTACAGACTCCAGAGCAATAAACAAGATTACCATCAGGTATAGATTTCCACTGCTAAGAATGGATGATCTGATGGATTGCCTGAGTGGGGAAAATTATTTTTCAAAGATTGATCTGAAGAGCGGATATCACCAGATTCGCATGAGAGAGGGTGATGAATGGAAAACAACATTCAAGACAAACGAAGGTTTGTACGAATGGCTGGTCATGCCGTTTGGTTTGACAAACGCACCGAGCACATTCATGAGGCTGATGAATGAAGTCCTGAGGGAATTCATTGGGAAATTTGTTGTCGTATATCTGGACGACATACTGATTTTCAGTAAGATGAAGGCTGAGCATTTGAAACATTTGGGAATTGTGATGAGAAGACTGCAGCAGGAGAATTTGTTGGTCAACATGAAGAAATGTTCGTTCATGCAGACATAACTCATTTATTTGGGTTTTGTTATCGCAGAAAATGACTTGAAAATGGATCCTGAGAAAGTGGACGTGATCAAGAATTGGCCATCATCGAGAAGTGTTTTTGAGGTGAGGAGTTTCCATGGTTTGGCTAGTTTCTACAGAAAATTCATCAGGAATTTTAGTGGAATTAGCGCAACGACGATGGACACCGTGAAGAAGAGACATAAAGTAATTCATTGGATAGTAGAGGCTGAGAGGAGCTTCAATCTGTCGAAGCAAAAGATCACAGAGCAACCAGTGTTAGTGTTGCCAGACTTTCAGAAGACATTCCAGGTGAAATGTGATGCAAGCGGATATGCCGTAGGAGGGGTCTTGAGTCAGGATGACAGGCCAGTGGCATATTTTAGCGAGAAACTGGATGAAGCAAAGCTGAAATACTCCACATACGATAAAGAGTTTTATGCCATCATACAGGAATTAAAGAAGTGGAGGCATTACTTGATCCCAAAAGAATTTGTATTCTACAGCGATAATCATGCATTGCAGTTTGTGAGTCAACAGGATAAGTTGAATCAGAAACATGCAAAATGGGTAGAGTATATGCAGAATTTCACGTTTGTGATTAAACACATTTTAGGAACTGCTAACAAAGTGGTTGATGCTTTGAGCAGGAAATGTTTTTTGTTGCAGGAGTTTCGAGTCAAAACCTTGGGTTTTGAAAATCTAAAAGATATGTATGCAGGTGATGCGGATTTTGGAGAGGCATACGAGGCAGATGAGAATCCATTTCTAAGAGATCGGAGTCCATGAATAGATTTCATGATCCAGGAAGGATTGTTGTTTAAAGGCAATCAGCTATGTATTCCGAATTGCTCCATGAGGGAGAATTTGGTGAAGGAAAAGCATAGTGGTGGATTAGCAGGTCATTTTGGACATGACAAAACATTCGCGAAGCTGAGTGAATCGTATTTTTGGCCAGGCATGCGAGCCGATGTTAAACGATTTGTTGACCGATGTAGGATTTGTCAACATTCGAAGGGCCGGAAGCAGAACGCCGATTTTTATCAACCATTACCCATACCGGAGAGGCCATGGGAGGCGGTCAGCATGGATTTTGTATTGGGATTGCCAAGGATGCAGAGAGGGGTTAATTCCATCTTTGTGGTGGTTGACAGGTTTTCGAAGATGGCGCATTTCATTCCATGCCAGAAGACCAGCGATGCGACGCACATCGCAAACTTGTTTTTCAAAGAGGTTGTTAGACTTCATGGATTGCCGAGAAGCATAGTCTCGGACAGGGATACAGAATTCATAGGTCATTTTTGGAGGACACTATGGAAGAAGCTCGGAACTAACTTGGCATTTAGTTTGGCTTATCATCCACAGACAGATGGACAGAACGAGGTGGTGAACAGGAGTCTGGGAAATTTATTGAGAAGCTTGGTGACAGAGCACCATGGTAGCTGGGACAATGTGTTGCCACAGGCAGAGTTCGCGTACAATGATTCTGTGAATCGAAGTACAGGAAAAAGTCCATTTCAGATTGTGTATGGGACACAACCGAGGGGAATTTCTGAACTCGGGGAGTCAGAACAGACTGCGACTAGCAGTGCTAGTGCAGAAGAATTCACTGAAGTGATGCAGGGACTTCACAGTCAGGTGAAGCAACGATTGATTGATTCAAATCAGGAATATAAGCACAGAGCAGATCAGCATCGGAGACAACTTCAGTTTGAAGTTGGTGATATGGTTCTTGCACACTTGAGGAAAGAAAGGTTCCCAAGAGGAACATACGACAAATTGAAGATGAAGAAAATCGGGCCATGTAGATTCCTGAAGAAATTCGGAGCGAATGCATATGAAATTGAGTTGCCGGAGGGCATCGGGATATCTCCGATATTTAATATTTCGGATTTATATCCATACAGGGCTGGAGAAGCAGACACTGGAACTGAGCAGCCAGTGATCCAGTGGATGAAACAATTACCAGTAGCAGAGAAGCCGCAGATGGAATGCATACTGGACAAGCGAATGGGAAAGAAGACCAGGCGAAAGCAGTATTTCGAGTACCTGGTGAAATGGAAGAACCACCCAGTGGAGGATGCTAGCTGGGAGAATGAAGCGACGATACAGAAGCATGGGCAGACTGTGCAGGAGCTCATGGACAGGAGCCCATGAAAATTTTCAAGCAAGGGAGTATGATGCAGGAGCATCGCCCACATCAAGCGAGCCAGCGCGAAAGCGGGAGACAGCTGGACAAGACAACAAATTCCTTTTTTGAATTTCACCTTGATATTCTTGCGCAAACATTGATGTATTGATTTGATGAAGCGCACTTGTATAGTGTAAATGGACCTTGAGCGGATAGCTCACGTCCTTAGGTAGAGATGCATTTAATAGAATTAATGTAAGTAGATAGAACATTTATTTCTAGATTTGATAGCTTTAGAGCTCGAGAGGGAAACATGATATAGACACCCTCCTTTGTACATTAAATGAGGATCATTCAGATTGAGAGCATTCAGAAGAGAGAAGAGCACGCAGAGAAGCGTTGGAAGAACCTCCATGTATAGATATTGAATTAATAAGAGAAAGATTTGATTCAATTCCATGGTTGTGTCACTCTCTATGTATTTATGTTGATATGCTCATGATTGTTTGCTTCTGGTTATGCACTTTCTTTGATATGTTGTGTATGTGATTTCAGAGTTGAATTGAAATCTGAAAGAATGAGTGAATGAGTTTCAATTGTTTCTCTAAGTGATCCAGAGAATTCCTGCAAGGAGGGCAGTGGAATTTGTCTGCAAGGAATGCGTGACTGCAGGGTTTACTTAGAGATAGCTTTTGTTCTATTCATCTCATAAGTGCAGATTTGGCACTGGAGCCGTGCAAGGTGTACGCAAGCTGGACGAGGTCTCAGAGTTGCGATTCTGAGTAGAAGGAGTGAAAGACTGTTGTTGCAGGTGTGCACAGAGTCGAGAAAGTTTCAACACTTAGGCGTGTTTGAAGATTTGTCGCAATGGGTGCGTGCAAGAGCTCTTCCTGAGGAAATTGAGTTCGTTGAAGCTCAGAAGGGATAGACCTTCTGGGTTATTAATAGGCAGTGGGGAAGTTGCGTAAGCAAGTCGAAAGAAGTGAGTAGGTTGGCGTACAAGTCTCGTGGAGAGACACTTCTTGTTTGAGGATTGCATAAGGAAGGAGGTGGATGTGAAGTCTACAGTGCAGGCGGAGGAAGTTTGAAGTTCGGGAGAGTAGGGCATCGATCAGAATCACGAAGGGCGTGACTCTATTCGTGGATAGAGCATATCGGCATTTCGCATGGAAGCAATTGGAAAATTGGCTGTGGATATCGCGAGGTGCAGAGTTCCAAGGAATTTCAAAATTCGCGGGGACCAAAAGAGGGGTGACATGGCAGGTGATCTCGGGACATCGGGTCTCGGGAGTTGGAAGATCAAGAAATTTGTCTCGCGAGCGGCGAGGATGCGAGGCGGCGAGATCGCGAGTTGTCGACATTTCATCACATCAGATCTCGGGAGTTTGAACCCCGAGTGATTAGCGCTCCGATAGGCGAGTAGCGATACGGCGAAGTCCTGATAGCGGGGAAAGAAAGTTGGCGTTGATTGACGTGTCTCGGATCTCGGGGATCCGAAGGGGTAACGCACGACTATTGAACTTGTGAGCCTGCGAGTTTCGATCCTCAGATAAGTTGAGAAGGGGAGGATCGCGCCGAAGAGTTACTGTGGGTATGCAGGATTCCCAACAGGGGATCAAAAGAACCATTGAGTTCTTCGGGCCGAGATAAGAGAAGGTCCTGGTGAGTGAGGCGAGGAGTTGTCAGAGGAGCTGGTAGTTCGCCTTGCAGTCACTAACTCTACCCAGCTTTTGTTGACTAAATATCACCTTGCAGAGACAAAAATATAATCATTTACTATGCTTAATGTATATATTTTCATTCACACTGATCCAAAATCAACAGGTATCTATTTAGACATCTATGTTGTACTTAGAAAAGTTCATGCACTCAGAATCATTTGCAATACATAATTATTTTATTTGCACACTCACACAATTAACTTATGTCCACACATAAACATATACAAGGAGACATACCTTGGTTGGGGCGATGGGCCCTTACCGAACCAACAAGGTAGCTCTAAAGAAATTACATAATAGATATTTTACTCACATCCATGAATTGCAAAAACTAGCAATTGTATTCTTTCAATTAAACAAGTGAATCGGTAATTCAACATTCAATTTCCCAGCATATCAGTGTATATTATCCCTACATCGATCATCTACACAATGTCCCTTTTAAAAAAGATCATTCGTTACAATCAAAGTCTGAATATAATCATCGAATGTTTACAAAATATTACAATTGGTGAACATAGAATATCTCAAGGAATGGACTTCATCCTCATGACATGAAGTGCATGAGTGATGAAGTCTATCGTGGTCTTCAAATGAACCAAGGATGCTTCCATCCAAATAATTTCTTGGAGCCATCACCAGTTTACTCATTCAAAACATCAATCATGTAGAAGCGGGTTTAGTACCGGAATAACACAGTAACAGATCTTGGTACCGGAATAGCGCAGAGTTGGTACTAGAATAAGCAAAGTACAGGAATAGAACAATTGAAATGTTGCAGTACTAGACCAGCGGAAGTACTGGATGAGTCTCGAAGATGAGTACCGGATGAGGTAAATCCTTGTCATGAAAGATGCTTAAAGTAATCAAAGTAATTAGAAGCATAAACAACAATCATTTAGTCCCAATTAATTAATAAATTAAACAAATTATGTTTTTAACATGGGTTACCTCATTATGCATATGAATAAAGTCACAAGATAGGTTTGTGGAAGAAATAGACAACATATGCATATGTCAGAGATAAAATTGACCAAGATAGAAGATAAGATAAGGTAATAGGGGTGTCAAAACGGAGACCCAACATTTCCCCATGCTTAAGTCATTGCATGTCCTCATGCAAAAATGTCGAAACTGGTACTCAAAATTTTGCAAAACTAAAACTGTCTTCCATCCTGTCTGAACATCATTTGTCTGGCTGTAGAATATTGAAACCAGAGGCCTCACTCTTGAGCTCCTTCTTAATCACCCTGATGGATTGGATCAAACGCAGAACTTTGTTAAGCTTAGCAGGGACTTTTTCTTATGCATCATATAACCTTTGGTTATATTCTTTCAATTGTGCATTCTTTGCCTTAATGTGCCTATCTAAAACTTGATACTTTGTAACCTCTTGTTTTAACTTCTTATTCTATTTTGTAAGTTTCCCAACCTTCAATACCAATTGTTGTGCGCTCAAGGAACTAACAAGATCATATATGGTTGCTTGCTCAGTTACCTCCCCTCGGGAAGTAAACTACATTTACAAATAATACATAATTTAATATATTATATTCTAAGAATTAAAATGAAATTATTATAAATATAGAAGAGAGTTGAAAATTATAACAAGGTAAAAGACATGGTATCATTTTTTAGAAGATATTCATTTTTCATTTTTCTTTTATCAATTAAATAATTGAAAAGTACAAATCAATACCTACCATCAGATCGCCTGTGAAGAAAATATTGAAAAATATTCACATGACGAAACTTTATGTTATTTCATTTTGCAAGGATTGATAAAATATGAGCGATTAATTGACGTCCTTTCAAAAGCAGCCAACAACTTCTGTTTAGTAGTGAATGAGTTCTCATTACTTATATATGCAGGTTGAGGATCATTTTCTAGTTCGGCACAAAATTACTTCAATCCCACAGTTTTGTTGTAGATTTTTTAATGACAAAATCAGAAATATTTCATTCACACATTTCGGCAAACACTTAGCAATCTAGAGATAACTGTTTTCATAAATTTCAGAAATGCATACCCACATTCAAAAATTTCCACAAGTAGAAATACACATTGCTAAGCAAAATATGCAGTGGAAATACACAGTGGGCAACAACCCATAACACGTAGAAATTTAGGCAAATGGCAGGGAAAACCCCAATGTGGAGAAACCCAATGAGAGAGAGAGAGATTTATTATTCAGCTTCAGGAAAGTACATATCAGCAACAAAACAACATTTCCAGCCAAGGAAAATACCTCACAGCACCAAATCTGTCCCACAAAAATCTGCCTCGTTTTCTATGCCAAAATCATACCATTGTCTTGCCTCTTCCATACCTCGCTTTCTGTGCCCACAGTTCACTGTACGAATTGTTTCGTAAGGACCAAAAATAGCCACCGAAAATCTGAAAATTGCCTCGAAAACCATGCCAAAAAATTGCCTTGATTTTTGTGCAAATCTATACGACTGTACGGATCCGTACAGTATGACCTCCCACAACAACAAAAAATCGGCCAAAAATTCACAGAAAATTTTTCTCAGGAATCTTGCCCACTTTCCTCGAAAAATGTGCCCTCTTTGCTGCTCACTTTCCTCTCTCAAGCATACTCATAAAATCTCTCTAACTCTCCTCCCGATGTCCTCTCTCGACATTCGACATATCTTGCACACTACCCAATGAATTCTTTTATAATATGAAAATGACATTTTCCCCCCAAAAGTGTCTTTTCACCTTCCCCAACCCTAGATCCAAAGGCCAAGATTAGATATTGTCTTTTTCAAGATTAAGGGTCATGATTCATTCCCTCCAAAATGTCTCATTTAAAATTAAAGTGAATTTCACTTTATTACATAAGTGCTTTATGAAAATAAAATCACTTTAAAAATAGAAGGTACACTTTATTAAAAGGTCACTTTAATAAAAGAACCACTTAAACAACTTTATAAAAACTATTACAAAGTTAAGTGCCTGGTAGTGTAAACATTAAAGTAACATCCGCATACAAGACAAAACATGCGGAGTACCTCCCAAGATAAAAAGCTAACATTTGCTGCAAGACGAAAATGTGCAACGCAGCCATAGATGTAATCTTGGAGTCGATTAGTTATGTGGTTTCATGGAGTTGCAAAGTTTGTACTCCCGTTCTCCCTTCAACAGTGGCCCTGCATAAGTGTGAAGTTGTGAAAAGAGCATTTTTTGAAATATGGTCAAAGGAAAACGGGAGGGAAACCTTTCAAATTCAAATGATGAAGGAAGGAGGAAGGACAGAAACGTCGACACTGGGCAGACGGGACAGTTCTAACAGAGTAGGCTCGGGAGGGAAGATTTCTCCCGAGTTAGCCTATTCCCTTGGAAATATTTTAATTCAATGTATGCCATTAATGCAATGGAGAGATATCATATGAAAATGTAACTTGGTACCAGAATCCGAGGCTTTTGAGAAATGGAAAGATTAATAGCATGAAGAGTGTGACTATATTGACTATATCCAAAACGATTCACATTAATTACCAAAACAATAGAACAAGCAATCTAACTCTGACCATGATGTGATTAAAACCGCTAAAACGTATTAGAAATAAAGAGATTTGATTTTATATTAATATCTTGTGGATTTTTCATGAAGTGGATATGAGTTGTATGCACATTCTTTTAAAATGATAAATGTAGTGGATAAATATTACACCATGAGTTTATACAATCATAATTTATCCTCTCCTAGTTTTGATAAAAGATAAGTTCTCTTAAAACATGAAAACAAGTTCAAGTGATAATCATGATCTTATTTATATATAAAAAAATGTTTATTATTATAATGAGAATCGTGACTAAATAGTAAGGTCTGTAATGAAAAATAAATCATGATAAAATTATCATTGAGGACTTAAGTTCGAGACATAGAATGAAGAATAGGAAATCTAAAATGAAAATAATATCACCCAGAAGTATTAAAAACTTACATCCTGATAATAATAAGCATTTTTTTTATTCAATAACATAATCATACCTCGTCAAAACTTATAGCCTCATGTTCAGACTGCCATTGACCACCATTTTTATAGATCACTACCAATAAGTCCTTGGTAGTGATCACTACCAGAATACATTGACCACCATTTTTATAGATCACTACCAATAGATCCTTTGTTTCCATACTTATTTTATAGAAACAAAGATGTGCAAAGACATACTAAGAAAATGTTTTCACAGGTAGACGAAGAGTTGATAACTCTTGAAGCATTTGATGAAGTTGAAAATAGTGAAGAAAAATTTACATCTTATGACAAAACAACTATCTTGCCATAAAAAATACTACTAAAGAGAAATCTCTTGGTTGAGTTGTATGTTGAAAACTATAACATAGAATATGGGCTTGTCAATTGTGTCGATGGAGCATTGAAGTCTTATTCAAAGAAAAAAAAAGGGAATTTTATATCATTTAGATATAATTTTCTGGTCCAATTTTTCGAAAATTACAAGGAGAAAAGTTCCATGAGTTATATTACAAAAATATTTCACCAATTTGGAGACCAATATTTCACATTGAAAATCCATTCCCATGCACTAGAGGAAAGAATATATGCACATACAAAAACAATTCCCAATATAGTTTACCTGTGTTAGAACAATACATAGATCCCAAGGATCGACTTTAGATAAACTTGCATTTGATCCTAGCAACATCAAAACACATGGATTAGTATACACAACTTCATCACAACTAAAAACTATGAATTCATTGTTTCTAATTAAAAAACTGACATAGGGAAATTTTTATGTCAAGAAAAAAGTGACAGTAGAGATGGAACAATTATTGGCATATCAATCACAGAAATTAGACTATGTGCAAGCTTATATCACATGTTGAAATGAAATTTCAATTGTAACCTTAAACATGCGTATTCTGCATCCACATCTTGATGAAATTTTACAATATGAATACTTTAGCAACAATATGATCCTATGTTTTCAAGAAACACAAACAAATTGGCCACCAAATGACAATTTTTTTTTTCAAATTCAATTTCAATGCAACATACTATGTTCATGGTGTCCTTCCTTCTTAGAAAAACAAGATCACATAGAAATAAAATAAAACAAATGCAGAAATAAAACACAAAATATACACAATACAATAGAGACACAAAAATACATGGTTCACTCAATGTGGGATACGTCCACCAAAGAAATTTCTAGGTCCTTCCTTTATTATTATCCAGTAAATGAAGGGATACAAACTACAACATACCTTTTGTAACTTCCTCTTTTTTCTCTCACAATATCCTCTCACAGAATACAATATTCACACACAATCACAGCCGCAATACAATTCCATCATAAAAGAGGGTTGCGTTCTAGGGAAAAAGCCAATAAAATAAATTCTACCATCATATCTTCGACCTTATAATGAACGACCCAAAATGAGTACAAAATTACAATATTTTACACTGATTTTTTTTTAAAAACTTATCTTCAGGGGCGCTGCCCCAAAAACCCCACCAGGGGGGGCTCCAAAATTTCTCACTATGCCCCCCTTGGTGAGATATGTGGGGGGGAAATCCCCCCAATACCCCTTGTCAAGTAATGGGGAACCAAATGTGGTTGAAACAAGACCTCTGAATCAAGAAGATAATCAGGCTCCACAACAAACAATCTCATACTTGGAGATTGATCACAACAAATCCATTGTTTCCATACCTATTGGACTATGATCCATCTTGGACCTGAAAAATTTCTCATTTTCACCTTCATGCTTGAAGGTCAACTGAAATTGAGCAGGAACTTAGTTTCTCCCTAGTTACTACCTTTGTTAACATGTATGGAGGATTCTAGATATTATGTATCTTTTCTAACTTCATTTCTCCATCTTCCAAAAAAAATCGTATGAAATGGTACCTGATCTATATATGCTTAGTCTTGGAATGGAAGGATGATTTATTTGCAATATGAATGGAACTTTGGATATCACAGTACAACCTGCTATTCTCCTACTTCTTTCCCAATTCCTCCATAAACATTTGTAACCAAATCATCTCTTTACTAGTCTCTGTAGCAACGTGAACATACTTTGCTTCCATTGTTGGAGGTGCAACAACCTTTTGCAATTTCAAAATCCAACTCATTGATGTTCCACCTATAGTAAAAACATGCCTTGAGGTGTTTATCCTTCTATCCTTATCACCCGCCATATCTAAATCAACATATCATTGTAGAACAATGTTTGAACCTCCAAAACATAATGCATGAGTAGTAGTACCTCTCAAATACCTGAGAATCCATTTTACTACCCCCCAATGTTCTTTAACTAGATTTTTCATATACCTACTCACAACTCCCACTGCATGTGCAATATATGGTCTTGTGCACACTATAACATACATTAAACTGCCAAATACTACTGAATAAGAGACCTTGGACATGTATTCTACTTGCTCATGTGTCTTGGGACACATTTCCTTGGTTAATTTGAGATGGATGGCCAAATGTGTACTAACTGGTTTTGCATTCTTCATTATAAACCTCTCCAACACCTTCTCTATGTACTCACCCTGAGACAATACCAATTTGAGATTTTTCCTATCTCTTGTTATTCTCATACCAATGATTTTCTTTGCAACATCCAAATCCTTCATTGCAAATGAATTAGCTAATTTATTTTTGAGCACATTTATTTCCTACATGTTAGAGCCTACAATAATCATGCCATCTACATATAATAGCAAGATAATATAGCTTCTATTTCTCTTAAAATAAACACAATGATCAGAATGACATATACTATAACCTTGTTCTATCATAAACCCACCAAACTTCAAATACCACTGCCTTGGAGCTTGCTTTAGGCCATACAATATCTTCTTCAACTTGCATACCAAATTTTCCTTCCCTTTGACCTCATACCATGTGGTTGTTGCATATAAATCACTTCCTCCAAATCCCCATGGACAAAAGTTGTTTTTACATCTAACCATTCAAGATGAAAATCTTTTACTACCACAAGAATTAAAATAGTCCTAATTGAAGTCATTTTAACAAGAAGAGAAAATATTTCATCAAAATCTATACCTTTATTTTGTGCAAACCCATTTACAACAAGTTTTTCCTTGTATCGATTTTTACCTCCATCTTCTTCCTTCAACTTGTAAACCCATTTATTCTGCAATTCTCTTTTTCCTGCATGAAACTGAACCAAGTCCCAAGTCTAGTTATTTACCAAGGAGTCCATTTCCTCTTTCATACTTTTCTTCCACTTCTTTTTAGAGTCTACTTGCATTTCCTCTTCATAACTTTCTGGTTCACCAGTGATCAGGGGATCAAATTTTGCTCAATTTTCAAAGTGCTCGGAATGTGATGAAAATAGTGCCATTGCGTCTGTCTCGTCTTCCTGATTCCGGAGGTATATTTACTTTCGCAAACGGAGTCCGTATGGAGGAGATATCGCGATCTGTCCACCAAGCCAAATAGGTAAAAATTTGGGATGCTGACTGTACCTGTCCATACAGTCCGTACGGCCATGTGGAGGGCCGTACCATCATGATGACGTGGAAGTTTGATGACATGGTGCATATTGGTTGGTTTTTCGTTGGCGAATATAGTGTTGACACGTGTCTTGTTGGCAGCGAATAATAAGGAGACACGTGGCCCAATCCATGGGTGCCACGTGTCCCCATGTGGTTGGTTTATTTTTGTTGTGCAAAATATATTGGAGGTCGTGGGGTTCGACCCTCGGACCTCCCACATAGTCCACGGCTTCACCCGACCGCCCGACCATTGGGCCACACAATGTTTCTTGTTAACTATATGAATTCGCATGTATTTAAGTTTGCAAATTGTAATATTTGGAAAAGGGGCGCGGGCTGGGGCTTAAGCCTCGACCCATGGTTTCATTACCATGCATATGACCGGCCTCCGACTGTTGGCGCGTGGCGCGAATGCACATATGTATATACCAAAGTTTGTTGTAATATATGGTGGGTGCATATATATCAATCCGCGTAGGGGTTATAACATTATATATGTTATATTTGTTATATAATAATATGCGCGCGGTTGTGGTAATACGTTTTGTATTCGCACAGGAGTTATACAATCCGTTTGCACGGTTTTCAAACGGTCAAACTACTTTTATGCCCAGTCTATGGTCGCATGAGCAATATGACCAAGAGCCGAGGCGGTTAGGGGCTGGAGGCGCCTTAACCATCCTACGGTTTGTACCAGTGCGCGGTTGCGTACGGGTCTTGGTTTTTCCGCTTTAAAGAGCGTGTGTGCTAGGTTTGAAGCACAATGGTGCGAATTGTAGAACCAGAGACAACAAAGTTGAAGGGGAGACTTCAAGGAGGCCATCTTCTTCATTTTTCGACCGTTTCAGGTGCTGAAAGAGCCCAGACAGGGGTTTTGGGATGCTGCGGAGCCATTGGAGCAGTCAGTTTGTCATTTTGAGCATTGTAAGGCATGTTTTTGAGCACTTTGAGCAATTTAATAATAATGATCCATTGGAAGCTAGACCAGGAGATGTAGCCCGGAGTGGGGTGAACTCCTTTATCAAGTTGTTGTGTTTATGTGCTGATGTTCAATGTTTTATGTTGTTGTCTATGTGTATCTTTACATAAGTAATCCTTTATTATGTGTTGCAAATTGATCCGATTGCTTTAAAAACACATAACAATTTCACTTGCAATATTTATTCAAGTTTCAAGTCTTCTTCAATTTTAGATCAACCAGAATCAATCAACGATAAATAATACAATGAAGGAGAGTATCATTAAGGGGTCTACTTAACCTGATAGATATTCTAACAAAACTTGAAGGAATTTTAGGTACATGTTTCTCATGTTGTTGTACATTTTGATTTTTTGGTACCTTTGGAATTTCATTTTCTTTGATTTCATCAAGAACTGTGTATTTTGTGTTTTCCTTTTCCTGTTTCTTTCCCTGTAACTGATCTTTGTACATGAAATTTTCATTGGATACCACATCTCTACTCCTAATGATTTTATGATTTTCATAATCCCATAAGAGATAACCAAAATCATTAACACCATATCCAATAAAGTTACACTTCTTGGATTTTTCCTCAAACTTTGTTCTATTTTCTGTTCGACAACACAGGTATTCCAACAGAGGATGAACACCTTCAGTAACCACTCACATAACCAGATCAAAGATCAACACACCGATGTTTTCACGTGGTAAAACCCCTACGGGGAAACATCCATGGCCCCAGCCAACGCGACCA
>ML808071.1:0-19943 GCA_009831015.1 Picea engelmannii
AAAAAAAAAAAAAAAAAAAAAAAACCAAGTTTTTTGAAAGAAAAACTTTTGTTCACTTTCCAAAAAGGACCCTCACTATACCAATGAGAGCACAAAAAATCAAATCAATGAACAAGAAAATAACCCAATCTACTCTTTCAATGAAAGCAAAAATAAAGAGCAAACCAAAGTAGTCTTCTCAATTACACAAGAAAATGATCTTTCAAACCAATAAGAAAAAGATAAAAACCAAATACTTAACTTTCAACCAATCACTGGTTCTCAACTAATCAAACACACTCAGAATCTGAAGTCAGAGAGAATGGTTTTGCCTAGAAGAGTCAAGAAACGAAAGTCAAGACACAAAGGACAAGAAAAACCTTGAAATCCTAAGATTGTTCACACATGCAAACAAAAGCAAGAAATATATCAATCAATGGTCCAAGAAACTCATAAGAGGTAATCCAACTGATCTGGGCAGTTAGAAAGACCAAAACTCAAATTCAAAATTTTGAAAAATCATGTTCGCAGGCAAGCAATGTTACACAGTGCGAGAATCACTGATTCTTGTAGGTGACCCTTGACCAGGGTGCGAGAACCTCGCATTGAAACCTATAGATAGGGTGCGAACCTTACCAATTCTCACAGGCTGCAATGAAGTGCAGTGCGAGAATTCCTGAACATAATAAAAAATTTGAAAATTGAAGCAAAATTGACAAAGGCTTATGGACCTAGAAGGTCTATCAGGATATCTTGAAGACTCAGAGACTGATAGGACAAGAGAAAAATGAAACCAGAGCAAATGGCCACAGAAAAACACAAAAAGCCACAAAGAAAATGGGATTTCTCCCCAGTGGAGTCGCCAATTTTGTTATTGGATAAATCCGTAAGTGCGGACACAAACCGATCTCCCTAGATCCACCTGGATCTAGAACAAAGCAAGACAGAATAATACTCTTTCCCTAGATTTTAACTATTGAATGTACTAGGAGGCAAGAACAAAGAACATAACTTATGATCGCTTCCTTTGGTCTTTGTTGCTCCTGCTTCGCTCCAGTGCTCTTGTGCAGCCAATACCAAGACAACACAAACCAACCAAAGTAAAGAAAGCACAAACTATTCAACCATCAATCTATGTATATGATCAAGGAGTTATACAATAAAGTGGAATCAACTTTATGGGAAAGAGGCATATTACTGTAACATATTGATGGAAAGTAAAGATTACAACCTGAGCCTTGATGTCGCAAACTTCCTTTCGATGGCCCTTGGCTCCGACACACACACTTGCTCACTTGCATGAAGAAGATCAACCACTTTTGATAAACTTGTTGTAGTTCTTTAGTTGTTGTAGCATCAGTCCTTCACACAATCTTTCACCAATTCTCCAATGAATCTTGCTTAACCTTGTTTGCTTAACCTTTTCCATGAGAATTCACTCAATATATAGGAAAGAATGAATTGGTTACTTGGATAAGAATGATCCCAAAATATCAGGGAATCCAGTACTAGGATAACCATTTGAATGCCATCTCATCCTTCTAGAAGATTCCCTTCTAGAAGCTTCGAGAATTCATCTTTTTCCCTTCTATAGAAAGAGTTTGCACCCTAGCAGTTCAACACAGTGCGAACTTCTCACACCCTAGCTTAAGGCAGCCTGCGAGAATCATGCATTCTTGCAGGAAAATATACTAGCAGCTTGCGAACAGTCCTAAAAAATGTGATTTCTGGAAAGAGATGAAGGTAACTTTTCTCAGGAAAAAGTTTTAATGAAGAGCCTGAATACACCATCATCAATACATCATCATGATGGCCAAAATCATGGGTAACACCTCTTTCTTCCCTAATACTCCTCCTATTGCGGTGTTGGAGGCATCAGTGCATATGTGGAATGGGAGAGCCCAATTGCCCCCCCTAAGAACTGGTGCCACAAACAACTTAGATTTTAGGGTTTCAAAGGTAGTTTGACACTGCTCAGTCCAAAAAAAATCAACATCCTATTATTAGCAATCCAAACATGGGTGCAACAATCTTTGTGAAATTTTCAATAAACCGCTAGTAGTATCTGACATGTCCAAGAAAGATTATCACCTCTTTCTGAGTCTTGGGGGTTGGAATTCTAATGATGAACTCAATCTTTGCAGGATCGACTTTTATCCCTTCAGATGAAACATGACATCCTAGAACCACTCCTTCATTTAACAATATTTTACATTTTTCATGACTTCGAGATAGGTTCATTTCTTGGTATTTGATAAGGATTTTTTCTAAGTTATCTAAGGATTCCTCGTAAGTATTTCCATATACTGTGAATTCATCCATGTACACCTCCACACAATCATGAATAAGATCAAAAAATATCCCTAGTACTGCTAGTTGAAATGTGTCAGGAGCATTACACAATCCAAATGGCAAGACCCTATAGGCATAGGGGTCCCAAGGACAAGTAAAGGTAGTCTTGTCTTGATCTTCGGGTGCTATAAGAATTTGATTGTACCCTCTATATCCATCTAAAAAGGAGAAATATTTATTTCCAGACAGGGTATCCAAAACTTGGTCGATGAAAGGAAGAGGAAAGTAATCCTTAAGAGTGGCTTTATTGAGCTCCCGAAAATCAACACAAATTCTCCATTTCCTGGACACTTTCTTTGGAACCACTACAAGCAGGGATACCCACTTACTATCAGAGATGGGATAAATAAATCTGACATTTAATAACTTTTGGATCTCCTCCTTTACTATATCTTTGAGTGTTGAGTTCATCCTTCTCTGGGGTTGCCTAATAGGTGTTACTTCCCCTTGGGTATATATGTGATGGATACATGTGTCAGGGTGTATACCCTTCATGTCAGTGTATTCCCACGCAAATGTTCCTGATTTTTCTTTAAGGATACTTACTAACTGTTTTTGTTGGTCTGCATCTAGCCCGGAGTTTATATGTAAAAATTTACCTGGACTAATCTCGTAGGGCATAGTATAAGATGTGACAGACTTGTATATCTCAAATATAAAATATGTCAAAGACAAAATGGATGGGTCTAATTGTTCCTAAAATTATTCCCCAAACATATACTCAAATTGGGGAAAAGATTATGGAAAATTAACACATGTGATAGCAGAAATAAACTGGTTTAACACATTTTCCATTGTGTGCTCCTGAAGTTCCCAGGCATGGTCACTTGGAAACATGGGTTCTTCCCAGTCCTCATTCTCATATGGACATTCAAGCCACCATATATTATCCATGATAGGTTGATATGGAGGGTATAAGGTGAGATTTTGGATAGAAAGTCCATTTGAGATGGTCATTTCTCCCTCTCTACAACCAATAAATGCATTGGCTATGGCTAACCAAGGTCTTCCCAAAATCACAGGATGGCCTTTGGTAGGATCGTTTGAGTGGATGATAATAAATTCTACTGGGTACTCCCATGAGGCTAGAGTAACTATGGTATTATCCAAAATTCGTACAGGTATAACCCTGGTCTTATCTGATAATTCCAAAATGGTTGGGGTAGGCCTAAGAAGAGGTTTTAACTGTAATTTCTCCAAGGTAGTAGTGGTCATAACATTTATGGATGCCCCTAGGTCTATGAGAGTGTTTCCAATGGAGATCTCATTAATGGTTATGGTCACTACAAGGTTTTCTAGGTTCCCATATTTTGCTAGCTTTGGCTGCTCTGATATGTACTCAGAAATTTATCCTATCAAATGTACTGTAGGAGGGTCCTTCTGCTTCCTACCTGTCTTTTTAATACACAATTATTTAAATACCTTACTGTAGATTGGAATATCCTTAATGGCTTGTAGCAAGGGAATCTTGACACAAATATTCTTCAAATCATTCAAGATGTCAAATTCCAGTCGGGTGGTAGGTTTATCGATTACTAATGTTTCTGGATAAGGAGGGGCCTTCATAATTTGTGAAGGTTCATTTTGGGGAAGATTGGGTTCTTGGTCCTTAGGAATAATAAAATCTTCCCACCTAGTGTCATTCATGGGTTGTTTGGTGGTTTCCTCCTCTTCTTCTTCCTGGATGAATACTGAAGGTCTCTTACTGTCCAAAACTTTTCTCGATCTTAGTTGAATCTCATGTAATGGAACATGAGTAATAACATATGTTGGGAAGGCCTTCATCTAAATATTGTGAAGAGGTTGAGTGGGATTATTGTTTGGATTGAGAACTGGTTGTGCCGGTAATAATGTCGGTCTTGGGGAGCTTGCATTTTGATATTGTTGTGGTTGTTGTTGTGGAATAGGAGGTAAAGGTGGTGGAAAAAAACCTAACAGAAGCTGCAGAATGTTCGATGGAAACTGAGGACAAGGATGATTGGACATAGGGATAAGTGGAGCTTGAGGGTTCCCTTGGTTATGCCCTCCTCTCCATCCTTGAGGCCAAGGATGTTGGTACTGTGCATACCAGTTTTTCCAACTTGGTGAGTTCCACTGTTGTTGTTGTTGATAATAGGGTGGAACTTGAGATTGTGGATCTGGGTATGTGGGATGGTTCCTAGGCTGCCATGGCCTCCTAGGTGCATAAGAGGATTCCCCAGGATCCCCGTTTTTATCACTCTATAATTTACCCAAGGTTGTGATGACAGTCATAGAGGCAACATCAAAACCACTTCGAGTCTTGGAACTATCCCTCCAAGACTCAGAGAGGGATCTCTCTGTCTGATTTATCTTTGTTAGAGATTTGATCTTAGGCTAGCTATGCAGAACATGGGTTTGTTCATGGATTTTGAATTGGTTTGGTTAAGGCATAAAGGACCATTAGGCAACATGGAGTCAATGATAAAGACGATAGATGAATGAATAACTAAAACATGATGTAACCAGGCAAGATAATCATGCAATTGGATTCTTTGAGCTTATAGAATGGGAAAGGAAGAAAAGATTAGAATTCATTTCAAATGTAGAGCAGAGTACAGCTGAATTCTACACTTCAAACTTGGAAGAAAACATAAATATTGCATTGAGCCAACACAGGGTGTTAAGAACAAGTCCTGTGCATTACCTTCTCATAGACAATACATAAAGAAAAGTGCATGAAATAGGAAAATAATGAGTTACATGAGGGAAAAATTCACCACTTAAACACAACACAGGAATCTAGAAAAAGTGCCTTTGTATTCATTCATAAAGTAATTTACAGACCACTGATCATCTCTACAAAATAGAAAGCCATGTTTCATATTATCTTCCCATTTGGTACCTCCAGGTCGAACCCCATTACATTAAAATCCTCTGAATAAATAGGGGATATACCCAAAAATTTGTTTCAGTTAGATTTAACTGCCTCGGCAAAAACTAGCCACGAATCCCCCAAAATCTGGAACTGTCTGCCGTGAAAGACGGGCCTAATTTATGCAAAAAAGGGGCCCGAATAGACATCTTTTTCTCTTCAACGCTGACACCTGGACAAAAAATGAAGGATTTTATTGGATATGGGCATGTTTTGGACAAAAATCTCCTTCATTTTCTCCAAAGTCGTCCCCATTTGGCCGTAACAGCTCCCGTAAAATCAAAACTGTAATGGAAAAATGAAAATATGGAAAAAAGAGCCTCAAATATGGATTTGATTCTCCCTACTCGTGACACATGTGAAAAAAATGAGAGAGGTTTTTTTTCTTCATCCAGTTATGGAGAAAAACCTCTCTCTGTTTTTAAAAATTTGTTTTCATTTGCCCATAATCAGCCTCAGAAGATGGCATGTTGAACAGGCAAAAATGGGCGAAAAATGAGAAAAGCGGTTTGTTTTGGGATGGGTGGTATTCCGAACCCCCCCTGAGGTGGTAAGCGGTTTGGGGGGGGTCCTCTGGCATGTGATGGAGACACCTATCTAGGGGATGGTAGTGGAAAACCATCATTCCGGACCCCCCCCTCTCGTTAAACTCCGAATGGTGAGGGGGGTCCGGAAAGTTTTATGATCGTGGATTTGTTTTTTATGTGTTTTTGATTTGATGTATGTGGGAGTTGGGGGTGGGTAGGAAAACTTAGGATAGGTTTAGTTTTTAGTTTTTAGTTTTTTAATATTATTTTATTACATGTTTTATTTAATTATTATATTTTTTATTTATGTTTTTTTTAGTTTCGTTTGGTTTTTGTTTTAATGTATTTTGTTTTATTATGTTTTGTTTTTTATATTTTATGTTTATTTTTTATATGTTTTTGTATTTATTGTTTTATGTTAATTTTTACATGTTTTGTTTAATTAATATTTTAATTCTAAAAAACTAACTTAACTACTAACTTAATTACTAATTTAATTAATTAACAATTGATTAATTACTAACATGCTAGCTCGATTATTAATTAATTAATTTATCATTAATGGGTCTAATCATAACTACTAACCTAATGTTTTTATCCCGAGTTTGTTTATTCGTGGAGGGGTAAGATTGGCGAAGGGGTGAAGGAATGAAGAGTGAGGGATTGAAAAGCGCAGTGCGGATGAAGGATGTAGCATGGAGCGGAGGAGGCCTGATGCAATGGATGGGTGACACATTGGGACATGGCCCGCCGGGAAAACTACCTCATTCCGTACCCTCGCCCCCACCGTTAAAGGCAGAATGGTCGGGGGGGGGTCTGGAATTCAATATGAACTGTAGATCTCAGTGCCATCCTCTCAACCGTTCATTTGTACGTTGTCTTTACTCTGTGAGCGCAAAGTCATATTTTCTCTAAAACTTAGGATACGTGCATTATGTGGATTTTTTGCACTGCTTCCCTTGCTTTTGTCTCCATGGGGTTAGGAAAAACCACTCAGTGTCAACAACCATGAATTTTATTTTCTTTCCCTTGAAAATAATTTGCAAATATGAAATATTATTTGCAAACCAAAATACACCCAGAGTGAAAACTTTCGAGTCACCAGATGATACTATGAATTATAGGGTTATAATAGTGGCTCCACCTGGGGATGGCAGATTCTTTCAGGAGGTGTCAAGAACCACAGACCTCTGAACATGCAGACCGGTGCTTTATCCATTGGGCTGATCCCAAAATCTTATTCTGCAACCTGTACCTATTTTGATCTTGCAACTGAAACCAAATTAAAATAAACACTGCTGAAAAAGAGATGCTCGGAATGCTGAGCTTATTCACGCTCTCCTACCTACCGTATACTGTTGAAAATCATGCTAAATCAAATAATACAAAAATGACAATGAATCCAATCAAGTAGCCGTTGAGACCAGTGGACTACTTGACTGCTTGTTAGCACAGTAAAAAAGGCAGCCTAACCTTTTGCCCATAGACTCAAAACTGCAAAGTGTAAAGGCCATTGCTGAAAATGTGATTGATATTTACCATAGATACCTCAACAATATTGAAGAACAAAAGTATTTCCAGAGATAGATTGAGGCTCTACAGTGAAAAAATTCTCCATATAGGTAGCTATAGGATCAAGGTAGAAATGATATGTTCCTTGATTTTTGGATTCTGCCAAGTGAGAAACATGCTCTGGCACTGTATCTATGTCTTTTTCATTCTTGTGCGTTTCCTGACATGGCTGCAACTACTCTGATGGGCTTTGTAATGTGACTTCTACCGAAAAAGACAATGAAGCTGAATGCCTGAACATATCAATATCATAACAATGTTTTATCCCATAGTTGGATGATGGAAAAAGACTTTGACAACACAAGTCATCCAACACATCTGCTATTGGATCCTGTAGAAATTGAACTGACTGCTGCATTGGTTCCACTGAAACTTATTGATTTTCTGTGTATTTATCCTTTAGCATATACTCAAAATTCTTTTTCAAAAACTGAAATGAATTAAAGAATAATGGTACAGATTTATTGTGGATTAACTCATAATTTGCCTCAGGCTTTAATCTTTTATCTAAAATTTGAAAATCAAAGTAGGTAAAGGGTTGCAACTCTGGATTTAGGACAGCCTCCACATCAACACTAGCATCTTCACCTAGTTGATCAGAACATCCTCCCTCTTTACCAATGCCAACTTGTTTACGATTTCTTCTCAAAAATCGAAAAGAAGAGAGACATAAGGGAAAAGATTTTTCCCTTACTTTGAAATTTTCTTCCTCTTCCTCCTCACTATCATGACTGTTGTGCAAGGGATGATTGTCATATCTGAACTGTAAATGATCTTTTTCCTCCCATTCATATGTGGCGGATTTCTTTGAGCAATCCATCTCTATTTCAGCCTTATGATCATCATCATACTGATCATGCTTGGGTAGATTATCCAAGTAGGGAATGCCATCAAACATGTACATCATATCAACTGATTGTTCCTCTGCAAGTTGAGATGGAGCTTCATCTTTGACTGTGTTGTGAATTGAATACATGAAATAATCATTATCCAAACCATGGTACCAAGGGTGAACAGAAAAATGTTTGGGAATAGTGACCGTCAATGGAACATGATGTCTTTGGACAACAAGCTCATCATTCATGTTGATCCTTTGCATCATCTCTTCCATGGTACTGGCCAAACTGTCCAGTTTAGCTTCTGATGACTTCAACTTCTCCTTTTCTTTGTTCTTTACCTTTGACCTTTTGATCAACAAGTTGGCCTCCATATCAACTGCAACCTTTTGCATTTCTTCAAGACTTACAGTGTTCGTTTTTCTTAACTGAAATGTCATCTCAGGATCGAAGGCATTTGGGTAATGCAAGTGAGTTGATCCTAGGGGTGGCCTTATATCAACAGGTATTTCATGATATACCTTATTGAATTTGGTTGAAAACTGATGTATTTTTTCCCCTGTCTTTCTTTTCAAGTGGTCATACTCTTCTAGGATGAGGAAAACATTTCCCATGACCACCCATCTATCTAGGAAAATTTGCATAAATTGATGAAAATTTCTGATGCTTACAGCTAGGAGGTTTTTAAACCAATTTTTAACTTTTCCTTGCAAAGACAAGGAAAAATCCTGATAGAGACATCGTCATCTTCAACCTCATAAAGGTCAAGGAAATCCTCAAGGTTTTGAATATGTTTTTCAGCAGTGATCTTCCCATTTTCTCCATCAAACCTGGGCAGATTATTGATGTCATTGATAGGGAGGTCATGGAGAATAAGAGGAAAATCTAGAGGCTTGTAACGGTCTGGGACTTTTTCAAGAACATGAGATGAAGCAAGAGGCTCACAACCATCCAAAGGTTTAGAAAGAATAAGAGATAAAGCAGGAGGCTTATGTCTCACTAGGACTTCTACAGGTGCATCTGGGATGTTCGCAGGTGTATGAATATGTACATAATCTACAATTGGGGATCTGATCTCTTGAGGATCATCAATCAACAGGTGGTCAATGTAATCTTCAACAATATACTTTTGATCAGGCTTAGAATAAGACAAAACATAATTGCAGATAAAACAAAAGATGTCTTGAATGCAATTTGAGCTTAAGTACCTGGTCTTCCTAGGCTGCTTGGCCATGCTTCAGGTTCTTCCTCCAGTGGAGTCTTTGAGTTGGCACTGTTTGGAGTTGATTTGGAGTCGCCAAGTGAATGATCTCAGCCTTATTATGTCTGGTCACTGTCCACCATCAGTGATCAGATCTAGAGCTTTGAAGTGTACTATTGGGGAAATTTCCCTAGTATGGTCGCCATTCTGTTAGCACTCTGTAATTTACCCAAGGCTGTGATGGTAATCACAGAGGCAACATCAAAACCACTTCGAGTCTTGGATCTAGCCCTCCAAGACTCAGAGAGGGATCTCTCTGTTTGATTTATCTTTGTTAGAGATTTGATCTTAGGCTAGCTATGCAGAACATGGGTTTGTTCATGGATTTTGAGTTGGTTTGGTTAAGGCATAAAGGACCATTGGGCAACATGGAGTCAAAGATAAAGACGATAGATGGATGAATAACTAAAATAGGATGTAACCAGGCAAGATAATCATGCAAGTGGATTCTTTGAGCTTATAGAATGGGAAAGGAAGAAAAGATTGGAATTCATTTCAAATGTAGAGCAGAGTATAGCTGAATTCTACACTTCAAACTTGGAAGAAAACATAAATATTGCATTGAGCCAGCACAAGGTGTCAAGAACAAATCCTGTGCATTACCTTCTCATAGACAATACAGAAAGAAAAGTGCACGAAATAGGAAAATAATGAGTTACATGAGGGAAAAATTCACCACTTAAACACAACATAGGAATCTAGAAAAAGTGCCTTTGTATTCATTCATAAAGTCATTTACAGACTGCTGATCATCTCTACAAAACAGAAAGCCATGTTTCTATATTATCTTCTCATCTGGTACCTCCAGGTCGAACCCCATTACATTAAAATCCTATGAATAAATAGGGGATATACCCAACAAGTCATGTCAATTATATTTAATCGCCTCGGCCAAAAATAGCCACGAATCCCCCAAAATCTGGAACTGTCCACCATGAAAGATGGGCCTAATTTCTGCAAAAAAGGGGTTCGAATAGACATATGTTTCTCTTCAACAATGACACTTGGGAAAAAAATGAAGGAGGTTATAGGATATGGGCATGTTTTGGACAAAAACCTCCTTCTATTTCACCAAAGTCATCCCCAGCTGGCCGTAACAGCTTCCGCAAAATCAGGACTGTAACGGAAAAATGAAAATATGGAAAAAAGGGCCCCGAAGATGGCTTTGATTTTCCCTTCTCGTGGTACCTGTGAAAAAAACGAGAGAGGTTTTTGTTCTTCATCCAGTTATGGAGAAAAACCTCTCTCTATTTTTAAAAATTCATTTTCATTTGCCCAGAATCGGCCTCGGAAGATGGCATGCTGAACAGGCAAAAATGGGCGAAAATTGAGAAAAGCAGTTTTTTTTGGGATGGGTGGTATTCCGAACCCCCCCCTGAGGTGGTAAGCATTTTTTTTTTTTGGGGGGGTCCACTGGCATGTGAGTGCGACACTTGTCTAGGGGGTGTTAATGGAAAACCATCATTCCGGACTCCCCCCTCTCGTTAAACTCTGGATGGTGAGGGGGGGTCCGGAAAGTTTTATGATCGTGGATTTGTTTTTTATGTGTTTTTGATTTGATGTATGTGGGAGTTGGGGGTGGCTAGGAAAACTTAGGATAGGTTTAGTTTTTAATTTTTTTGTTTTTAGTTTTTAGTTTTTTAATATTATTTTATTACATGTTTTATTTAATTATTATATTTTTTATTTATGTTTTTTTTAGTTTCGTTTGGTTTTTGTTTTAATGTATTTTGTTTTATTATGTTTTGTTTTTTATATTTTATGTTTATTTTTTTATATGTTTTCGTATTTATTGTTTTATGTTAATTTTTATATGTTTTGTTTAATTAATATTTTAATTCTAAAAAACTAACTTAACTACTAACTTAATTACTAATTTAATTAATTAACAATTGATTAATTACTAACATGCTAGCTCAATTATTAATTAATTAATTTATCATTAACATGTCTAATCATAACTATTAACCTAATGTTTTTATCCCGAGTTTTTTTATTCGTGGAGGGGTAAGATTGGCGAAGGGGTGAAGGAATGAAGGGTGAAGGATTGACAGGTGCAGCGTGGATGAAGGATGTAGCATGGAGCGGAGGAGGCCTGATGCAATGGATGGGTGACACGTTGGGACATGGCCCACCGGGAAAATCGCCTCATTCCGGAGCCCCCCCCCACCGTTAAAGGCCGAATGATCAGGGGGGTCCGGAATTCAATATCAACCATAGATCTATACGTCAACCTCTCAGCCATTCAGATGCGCGCCTTCTTTATACTTGATTCCGGACCCCCCCTGCCATTAAAGGTAGAATGGTCGGGGGGGTATGGAAAAGCTTGTGAACCATAGATCTCAGCGCCAACCTCTCAACCGTTCATTTGTACGTTGTCTTTACTCTGTGAGCGTAAAGTTACATTTGCTCCAAAACTTAGGATAAGTGCATTATGTGGATTTTGTGCATTGCTTCCCTTGATTTTGTCTCCATGGGGTTAGGAAAAACCATTTAGCGTCAATAACCATGAAGTTTATTTTCTTTCCCTTGAAAATAATTTGTAGAGATGAAATATTATTTGCAAACCAAAATACACCCATAGTGAAAACTTTTGAGTCACGAGATGATACTATGAGTTATAGGGTTATAACACCCGCTCCTATAGATGGCTAACAAACTGGGCAATGATGTACATTTTTCAGTTGAATGGTTGTCTATGCAGAAGCCACAAACTAAAATGTTATCTAATGGGCATTCCCTTGAGGAATACTTCCTCCTTCATATTGGGCAATATATGCTCATTGCTACATTTTCCTCCTTCTGTTTCTTTTTAATATCGAGGGTGTCCAACTGGGAACCTATTGTGCTTAAGATATATGTCTTGAAGTTTTCTAAAAGGTTCCCTATACCTACTCTTGTGATACCACCTGAATTAACTGGTTTAAAGTTTCTATTATAAGGGTCCTGGACATTCTTTCCTGTTTTAGCTCTACTCCTCAAGTAATTCTTACACATTGTTGGGGTCCTATAATCATAGGTAACTCGATTCTTCAACTGCTGATTTGGCGTTGCTCCCGTGATGAAGACATCTGTCTCGGTTGGTTCCTTTCCCCCCTCCATCTGTTTCACCCGATCCTTCATCACCTTGGCTGCATCCTTCATCCACCTTTGTGCCCTCACTTCCTTGTCCATTTGTCCCGTTGGCTATATCTCGCCTGCCACTCATCCATGCATGAATAAACAAATTTAGGCTAAAAGAAAAAATCAATAGGTTAATAAGGTTAGTAATAAAATTTAGTATAGTTAGAATAGTTTAGACTAGTTAATAATTAATAATTAATTAATTAATAATTAAGTTAGTTGTTTAAGTTAGTACCTAGGTTAGTATTTTATTAATCAGAATTGTAATTAAATATTAATTGAAAACAATAAAATATAATAAATAACAAAATTAAAAAACAATAAATAAAATATAAACATGTATTAAAAAGAAACGTAATACATATATTAAAATAAAACAAAACATATATTAAAACAAACTAAATAAATTAAAACATAAAAAAAAAATACAATACATAACCCAAAAAAAATATAATAAAAAACACGAACATCAAAACTTATTTTAAATAAAACTAATAAACAAAAACATAAAACATATAAAACATAAATAATTAAAACAAAAAGTAAAAACAAAAATTAAAAACAAAACTAAAAATTAAAACAATTTTATCCTAAGTCTACCCGTGCACACACTCGTACAACTCAACCCTTGCCCCTCCCTCACGTCACATCATTGTTGGGCTCCAAAAATGTCATACAAATATCACTCATTACCATACATTTTTCACCTATGCTTCCATTACATCACTCATTATTCACTACCATGTCACTTCATTTTCCCTATTATTCACCATTAATGGGTCTCATTTAAAAATTAGAAAATAATATATTTTACTTCATATATGGAAAGTGGATTGTTTTTGTGACATGTGTAGGTGCCAAGGAAGCTTCCAAGACACCTTTATGTGGCCTTGAATGATCAAATTCGAATTTGATAAGATAAGAGATCATGATCTCATGGAGAAGATCAAGGACAAAAGAGGGTTATGTGTCTAGATGGTTGAGAGATGTATGGAACTAAAGAGAGATTAGTGGATGATCATTATGAGTTTGTTACTCATCCCATTGTATAAATAGGAGTACAATCTCCTCCATTTAAAATCCTGAAGTTTTGTAATCTTAGAATTTTGGAGTATGTAATCTTAGAAGCTTAGAGTTGTAACCTTAGAGTTGGTTTGTAATGGAGGTTTTGAAATAAAGAATCATACTTCAATTTTGCTTCTACATCTGAGTCTCCTTTGAAGTGGTGTGCTTGTGGAGTTATGGAGGGCCCCCATGGCCTCACTTGCATGCTAATTTGCTTATTTTAGGTATAACTTAATTTATGTTTTTGTTTGATTTCAACTTTTAAAGTTTTGTTAAATGTTCTAATACTGGAAGGATATTATTTGAAAGTGTTTTTGTAAGAGAACCATAAGATCTCAGACAATTATTAGATTTAGGTTTGTTTCATTTCAGCTTTTAAGTTTTGTTAAATGTTCTAATATTGGAGGAGATCCTAAAATTCAGGTGTTCTTGTAAGAGAACCTTAGGGTCTTGACAATTGTTAGATCTAGGTTTGATTAGTTGTTGAAAGAGATTTTGATGAATATGTTCTTGTAAGGGAACTTTAAGATCTCGGACAAATTAGGAATCTTTCTAGATCTATATATTTTAGGTAGCGCTTCTAAGTTTACCTTCCCGGGTTGACATTAAATAAACTCTGATTGACATCATCAATTAGAACTAAAAAAATCATCTCAAGTGGGGTCCGATAAGTGGTATTGGGAGGGAAAATTGTCACCTCATGGTGAACTCGGACCCCCCTCCCAATACCACTTACCACCTTATAGGGATCCGACCAAAACCACTCTCCCTCCAAAACCGCCCTCCAAAATTTTTCAAAAACCGTTTTTTGCCTATTCAGAACGTCATCTAACGAGGGGGATTTCGGGCAAATGGAAATGAATTTTAAAAAACTGAGAGAGTTTTTTGTTAATCAAAGGAGGAAGAACATAAACCTCTTCCTAATTTTGTGCAGGTGCCACCAGTTGGGAAAATCAAAGCCATCTTACAGCCTCTTTTTTCAGATTTTTGGTTTTTCCATTTCAATCCTGATTTGGTGGGAGCTATTTCGGCGAGCTAGAGACAAAATTGGAAAAATAGAAGGACGTTTTTGTCCAACACATGCTCATCTAAAATAAACTCCTTCAGTTTTTACACAAGTTTCATCATTGAGGAGAAACAAAGGTCTGAGTTGACCCCTTTTTTCAACAGTTCCGCCCATCTTTCATGGCGGACAATTCCATATTTTGGGGATTTTGTTTCTATTTTTGGCCAAGGTGGTTGAATTCAACCTCATGAGCGTAGGGAGAGTCCTTTTTATATATTGTAATAAGTAAAATCTGCAAGAGTGGATTATTGAGCTCCAGATTCATGCGGCACAAGGGATACTTTGTAATTTTTCAAGATGACTTCCCAGAAATAAAAATTGTATCTGCAGGATTCTTGTGTTAGACTCCCTGGTGATGTTTTTCCTCTCTAGGTAACTATTTTCGCACTAAAGAAAGATTAAGAACATAATTTGTTTTCGCACTCTGTTTCTAGTCTTTTAATGATCTACATGTTTTCATCTGAAGTTGAGCATAGGAATTCTTAGTTGATCCTTTGCTTGATGGACTTTCCCTTCTATTCCTCTTCTTCGATTTTATTTGATTCAATTTGATCCATCAGTCTTTCTATCTTTCCCTGTGGAGACAATCTAATACGTTTGATATAGATCCATTTTCGGAAAAGGTAGACCCCATGGCCCAATGAAAATTCATTTTTTCAATCTCCCAAACATACCAAATCCATAAACAAACCCATGTTCTACATAACTAGCCTAATATCTCATCTCGACAAAGTTAAATCATACAGAGAGATCCCTCTCTAAGTCTTGGAGGGATAGATCCAAGACTTGAAGTGGTTTTGATGTTACCTCTGTGACTGCCTCCATAGCCTTGGGAAAATTACAGAGTGCTAATAGAATGACGACCATACTGGGGACCTTTCTCTAGTAGTGCACTTCAAGTTCCATATCTGATTACTGATGGTGGACAATGATCAGGCACTTGAAGGATGAAATATTCACCTGACGACTCCAAACAAAGTTTCAAATTTTTTGGGGAGACTCCACTAGTAGTCGGATCCATAAATCAACATGAGTTCAAGAAAAGAACGCAGGTATGATCCTATGGACAGATGTGGTATTCCTAGTTTTCCAAACCCTATGCCTCGTGTTAATTGGTTGAATTATCTTCCATTATTTAAAGATAAAAAAGGAGATGATGTTGTTATGCATTTGTTCAAATTTCATTTGCATATACGCAAGCTTGGGGTTATGTTTCCTGAAGACTGTTTAATGAAAATATTCATGGAAACCTTAGAAGACAAATCTAGATCTTGGTATGAAGGTTTTCCATATGCAAGTTTGTGTTCTCTTAAAGATTTTCATGCAGTCTTTTATGAGCATTTTAAATAATTTTGTCTTCCCTTGCCTTGGGCTGAAAAATGTTGTGCATATTTTGAAGATTTCTTCCAATATCTGGTAAATATGTATGGTGATGAAGAAAATACAGATGATGAGATTAAAGAAGCTTTGTATGAATTTTCATCTCAATGGAAAGAATAAAGAATAGAAAGGGGTTGTTTCCATGATTTTCAAGTGGATTACCACCAAGCAACAATTTCTGTAGCTGAAGATAAAACTGATCAGATTGTCAAGGATCAATAGATAGAGAATAGTGAAGAGGAAGGGGTTGTTTTGGAACCTCATGCACATGTAGAATTTCCTCCTTTTTCAGTAGAGGGAGAGTGGATTGAAAGAGAGAAAGTTGTTTTAGAGCCCACGGATGACAACATCAACACTATATCTCTTTCAATGGTAGAATATCAGATTGAAGAACCATTGGTTCTTACTAATAAACAAGTGAAGGTAATTGGGCATATTGTTGAACATTCATTTGTTGATCTACAATAGTCTCATGAACATAAAATACAAGCCAACATCCATAAAAATCAAGAAAATTCTTAGACATTAGTTTCTTCCTTGATTGCTGATGAAACAAGACATCATACTATTGAAAGCCATGTTTCTGCATTCAAATTTGATGAAATTTCGTAGCAGTCATGTTTTTCTTTTAGCACACAAGATACATATGACAATGGTCATTTCAGCTGCCCTCTACTCCTTGATGAAGATTCTAATTCTGAGTTGGTTTGCATTAAGATTATTGAGAATCACTAGTCATCCATTGAGTTCAAAAGTAATGAACAACAGGTTTGTTTCCTAGAACTTAATGATCAACTTGTTCAACAAATTTTAAATGAGCAAGGAAAAGAAGAAATAGATAGTCAAATTCTTTATACTTCTTCTGAGGAACTAATGGATAAAAGGCATATTTTAGATCCTTTTAATCATTCTTATTCTCAAGAATGTGAGAACGTATCCCAAGACAGTCAAATTGAAAAGGTATCTAATATAGAGCTACATCTTACTATGCCTAGTATGGAAGAATGTATTAGCAATGATTTTGTTCAAATAGTTGTTGATTATACTACCCCACAAACTCTCAATCCATATTTACATGAAGAAACACTCATGCATCCATATTTCCAAGGTGTGATGCATATAGCTTTAGATTTTGAGGATGTTAGACTTCAATTTGACAATCATAAGTTGCAGGAAAGCAGTGAAAAATAAGAGGTTGTTTTAGAGTCTCTTACACAGGATGATCTTCCTCCAGGTTTAGAAAATGAAAAGTTTGTTGAAGAAGAACAGTTTGTCCCAGATCCTATGGATGTGCACACTTTTGATATTAATAATATGGCTACCTCAAATGCATATTTTCAAGAACAAACTTCCCTTTCTCCTGATATTATTGAAGACCCTTTTTCCAATTTGTTGCAACCATCAGGGAAGATGAATTTTCTTGTATTTATGGATCATGAACACATGTTTAGTGGACACTTTAAGTTACCATTTTCTGAATTTTCCTTTATGTCTGGTGCAGATGAATACCAACATAAGTCAAACAATCATTTTCTTGATTGGCTACACTGGAGGGATCATTTCACATGATTGTATATATATCTTCAGTAGGTGAGAAATTATCATCAAGATTTGAAGCCATGTCAAGGCCCTAATATTTTGATGGTCTGCTGCCATAAATAAGTTCATTTAGTAGTCAATTTCCAGTCTATCAGTTAAGTTATAGTTTCAAACTTTTGACTTCATATCCCAACAAATAAGGCACTGGTCTACATGTTCAAAGATCTGAGATTCTTGACACCTCCTCAGGAGCTTCCATCCCCAGGTGGAGCCTATGTTGGGGTCCTATAATCATAGGTAACTCGATTCTTCGACTGTTGATTTGTCTTTTCTCCCGTGATGAATACATTTGGCTCGGTTGGTTTCATTTTCCCCTCCATATGTTTCACCCGATCCTTCATCACCCTGGCTACATCCTTCATCCACCTTTGCGCCCTCACTCCCTTGTCCATTTGTCCTGTTGGCTATATCTCGCCCGCCACTCATCCCTGCATGAATAGACAAAATTAGGCTAAAAGAAAAAATTAATAGGTTAATAAGGTTAGTAATAATATTTAGTATAGTTAGAATAGGTTAGACTAGTTAATAATTAATTAATTAATTAATAATTAAGATAGTTGTTTAAGTTAGTACCTAGGTTAGTATTTTATTCATCAAAATTGTAATTAAATATTAATTGAAAAGAATAAAATATAATAAATAACAAAATTAAAAAACAATAAATAAAATATAAACATGTATTAAAAAGAAACGTAATACATATATTAAAATAAAACAAAACAAATATTAAAATAAACTAAATAAATTAAAACATGAAAACAAAATACAATACATAACCAAATATATATATATATATATATATATATATATATATATATATATATATATATATATATATATATATATATATATATATAATAAAAACACGAACATCAAAACATATTTTAAATAAAACTAATAAACAAAAAAGTAAAACATATAAAACATAAATACTTAAAACAAAAAGTAAAAACAAAACTAAAAATTAAAACAATTTTATCTTAAGTCTACCCGTGCACACACTCTCTGTACAACTCAGACCCCCTCCCTCACGTCACATCATCTCAAGGGGTCCGATAAGTGGTATTGGGAGGGACAGTTGTCACCTCCTGGTGAACTCGGACCCCCCCCCCACTCCCCTCCTCGCCCACCGCCCCCCCCAATACCACTTACAACCTCAGGGGGGTCCGACCAAAACCAATCTCCCTTCAAAACCGCCCTCCCAAAATTTTCAAAAACTGTTTTTTGCATGTTCAGCATGTCATCTTCTGAGGGGGATTTCAGACAAATTAAAATGAATTTTAAAAAACGGAGAGAGGTTTTTGTTCAGAATGGGTTGAAGAAAAAAAACCTATTTCATATATTGCACAGATTCCACCAGTTGGGAGAATAGAAGCCATCTTCAACCTCTTTTTTCATATTTTCAGTTTTTTTGTTTCAGTCTTGATTTTGCAGGAGCTGTTTCGACGAGCTGGAGACAAAATTCTAAAAACCGAAGGTGGTTTTTGTCCAGAACATGCTCATATAAAATAAACTCCTTCCATTTTTACATAGGTCTCACCGTTGAGGAGAAACAAAGGTCTAAGTTGACCCCGTTTTTTTAGCAGTTCCGCCCATCTTTCATGGTGGATAGTTTCAGATTTTTGGGATTTTGTTGCTATTTTTGGCCGAGGTGGTTTAATTCGACCTCCTGAGCCTAGGGAGAGTCCTTTTATATATTTTAATAATTAAAATGTGCAAGATTCGATTGTTGAGCTCCAGATTCATGCCCCACAACAGATACTTTGTAATTTTTCCAGATGACTTCCCAGAAATAAAAATTGTATCTGCAGGATTCTTGTGTTAATATCCTTGGTGATGTTTTTCCTCTTTGGGTAACTATTTTCTTACTCTGTTAATCCATTCATGTTTTTCCCTGATCTAATCATTAAAAAAAATATTAAGAACATAATTTTTTTTTGCACTCTGTTTCTGGTCTTTTAATGATTTGCATGTTTTCATCTGAAGTTGAGCATAGGAATTCTTAGTTTCTCCTCTGATTGATGGAATTTCCCTTCTATTCCTCTCCTTCGCTTTCATTTGATTCAATTTGATCCAATCCAATAGTCTTTCTGTTAAGAACCAAACATCAATATAGCATATAAAAACCCCGGGAAAAGTACTCAACGCCTTGAAAAAGAGATAATTTCAGATAATAATCCTCTTCGAGGGGGCAACCTCCTTTTACCCCACTTAAATGTTCAAGTACAAGATGATTCAAAATTAAAATGTCTCCTTGGTATATATAGGAGACTAGGAGGTATAATTACAA
>ML808071.1:19993-37676 GCA_009831015.1 Picea engelmannii
GGTATAATTACAAATAATGGCCTAAAGCCGACATAATTAAAATAACATTACTAATCTAAATTACAACTAATGGCCTAAAGCCGACATAAATAAAATAGCATTACTAATCTAATATGCCCCAATTAAGGGGTAATGAGCCAACATTAGGGCTTAACACTTTCTATCTTGTCCTGTGGAGACAATCTAATACGTTTGAGATAGATCCATTTTCGGAAAAGGTAGACCCCATGGCCCAATGGCAATTCGAGTTTTTAATATCCCAAACATACCAAATCCATAAAAAAACCCATTTTTTGCATAACTAGCCTAATACCTCATCTCGACAAAGTTAAATCATACAAAGAGATCCCTCTCTGAGTCTTGGAGGGATAGATTCAAGACTCAAAGTGGTTTTGATGTTACCTCTGTGAATGGCTCCACAACCTTGGGAAAATTACAGAGTGCTAACACACATTTCACATATTTCAGAAAATTGTTTATGAGATATGTCACCTGATTCCACCAGGTTAAGTATCTCCAGGTATTCCTCTGAAATTACCTTAAGGAAAAGTGCCCTAATTGCATCATCTAGAAGGTCATGGTATTTTGATTTCTATGAGATATAAGAAAACCATTCCATATAATCCTCTAGATTCTCATTGTCTAATTGTTGGATTTTGAAAATATCGTTATGAGACTCTTTGGTCTTGCAGTAGTATTGGTACTTCTTAAGAAATATATCTTTTATGGATTCCGAAGACCTAATACTGGGTTCTCCTAACCCCATGAACCATCTTAGTGCAGAGTCCTTGAGGGTGGCAGGAAATAGTTTTAGTTTATGGGCATCTTGTAAGTAGTTGTAGCTCCTACACAAGATGTCAAATTCAAATAGGAAGGTATCCAGATATTCACTTCTTTTATTGTAAAAGGTGGGCAGTGCTGAGAGGGGAATATTTTTTATCTTGACATTTGGTGTGGTGTCTAAAATTGGAAACCCGAAGGTAGTTTCGGTTTGGTTTCTAGCTTCTTCTTCCTCCCCGTGTCTTACATTGTTGTGATCCCCCTGATCAACCATGCTGGTTTGGTTTCCAAAAAGAGAGTACCTAAGTGGTTTTATCCTTGAATAGAATAAGGTATCCCTCTGATGGGAAGGTCTTCCTACTTATTGGGTGTCTGGGACTCTACTCGAGCCGATTGAGATTATTGGTGCCAAAATTTCTCTGTCAATTTGAGAGACAATTATGTTGGCTGAAATACCAAACAAGATATTCACATGTTTAGGGTCTATGATGTATTTAACGTTAGGATATCCTCATGGTGGTAAGAAAACAAAGGTTGTATTGTTTGATTCTATGGAAGGCTCGAGTGGTCTTGCCTGTTGTTCCACTATTACTGATGCTTCAATTTTCTATTCTATAGTGCTCCCTATTTTAGTCTCTTCAGAGAAAACGTTAGCTCTTTGGGTGGAACTAGCTCCTATTTTTTGGTATCGATCTGCAGAGCTTATGAGTGGAACGTTCCTTCCCCTAAAAATATCAGAAGGAACCTTGGTTTAAAGGTCTGATTTAGATTTAATGTATCTACCTTTTGGGTCTCTAGGTCTATTCATGAAAAAAAACAAAAGGAAAAAGAAAAACTACCATTGGGTTTGGGGGAACCTTCTATAGTAGATGCGTAGGTCCTTACATATCATTTTAAAGTTCCCCTGCCACCAAACTAATTCTAAGGTTCTAGAAGTGATCTATTTCCTAACTATTTCCTACCTTGAGACAACTCCCCGACAACGACGAGAAAAATGATGGGTGTTCTATATGCACTAAAAAACCCTCAATTAAATTGTCAACCCGGAGTAAGTAAACTTAGATTTGTAGCACTATATGTGCCAAGGTAGAAAGGCTAGAGGCAGTATAGTCTAATTAAAGAAATGGGTTATCTAAGGGCTAATCTACTTAAGCAAAGACTATTAATGATCAAACCCTATTAAGAAACTTAAACTATTTACCCTAAGTAACTTTTGAACAAAGGATCGATGGATTTTCCTAAGAAAGAAAATGAAAACCTTACTTTAATCAAATTAACTTAACCATTATAATGAGAAAAAACAAACTATCTATTTAATCTATCTAATGAGCAATAACAACAACAAACTAAGTTAATTAACCTATTCAAATTCAATAAGAAGCAACAAGTAAGCAAATAAACAAGCAAGCAACTACCCTATTAAAACAAATAAACTAGCAAGCAAATACCCTATAAAAGCAAGTAAAAAAGCAAGAAATCAACGAACTAACCTATGGTAACTTCTACATTAAGTAAACTAATCAAAATGACTCAACAAGTAATTAATCAAACTAATAAGCAAGTGAACTCTATTCTTAAATTAAACTTCATAATTACTTCTAATTTACAAAATGAAATCTTAATATACTAAATTCAAAGCATCATGACAATAAAAGAAATCAACAAATACTCTTTAATCTACGATAACAAAACTATTCTTTAATCTACCAAAGCAAGAAGACTATTCTCTATTCTACAAAAGCAAGAAAACTCAAATATAGTGTTGATGGTTATGTCTTCGGTGTCTTATGATATCACGATGGAATTTAACAATTAATGATAACTCAAGAGGGATAAAATCAATATTAACTTCTATACCAAAGTGAAAGATATGAATTAGAGAATCCAATGAGAACTTAGCCATTATAGAAGAAACATCAACAACCCTTCAAATCCATGTGATTCTTCAATTTATGCACTAGTCATCAACAATATGAAAACACTATTCTACTTAATTCAATTGCATTCTATGCTAATGTAAGCAAATTCATACTAATAGAGATTCATTACTAAAAACTAAACGCAATAATCAAACTTCGAATTAAAATTGCAACCTAGATCTAGAATGGAAATTGCATAAAGTAAATTAAACTAATCCTATTTTAATGAATTAAATTGCAAAGGAAAATACTCATAAAACATAAATCAAATCCTATTTCTATTTCAACATATAACAAGATAATCAAACTAAGAACTAATTGAGAAAACTAAATAAGCAAATTGAAAACTAAATTCAAAACTAATAACTAATCATCCATTGAAACCTTGCCAAAGAAACCATTGACTAAATACTTTGTTTTAACTCTGTTTTAAACTCTATTTCAACATATAGAAATTCTAACTATCATCTAATTACACATAGGGGTTAGTATCTAAGATTTCAAGCTATTTCCTATAAATTAAAATGTTATTGCATATTAACACTAGCCTTCATAAGCACCCTGCAAAACTGAACTGAAGCAATTAAACTATGAACAATAATTATACGATAAATAAAGATAATAAAACCTCATGTATAAGAAATAAAAGAAATGACAATTACACTATGTGAATTCACAAGCTAATTGACTAAATATTAACCCAGACCACTGGTGGGCCCCCCAACAGGTCGTGGCTACTCCTCAACAATGAATCACGAGCTCAAGCAATGCGATTTCAACATTTTAAATTAAAAACACAGTTTTACATAGTTTAGAAAAAATGTCTAGAAATGGAAAAACAAAGCTTAACTATCCTTCCCCTTTCTATCTGACCATTGTTGTGGTATTTATAGAGGTTACAAGTTGAGAGGTTGACCACTGCAAGGGTCAACCTCCCTTAAAAATAGTAAATCACATTTAATGTGTATTAACCGTCGATGACTTCTAGAAACTAAGCGAGCCAATAAACGCCTAGCATAACAACCCAATCCAAGTTGTCAGAAGCTCAATAGCTGGAGGCCACGAGCACAAGAAAAACCCATGTCTATGATTTTCCCATCGCTTGTTGCCGATACGATAACCACCAAATTTCCCATGGTTTTAGTGCAGGATGGAGTGTCAGACGCAGTGCCAGATGGAGTACCGAATGCAGTATTAGATGTGGTACCAGATGGAAAAACGCTATGTGATTTTTCTCTGTGACACACATATCGTGAATTAGTTTCCTGGAATCATTAAAACATGTTGAATTATACTTGAAACCATCATAAAACATCAATAATATGTACCTAGTGTAAGCTATGGCGTTTTGATACAAAAATCCTTCAAATCTCTTGAAAATAGGATAATGCACATATAATATTGGCCAAAAAGGATCTAATCATTATCATTAAATTAACCATATCACGGGCCCAACACGTGTTATTCAGAATCAGGGACTTTTCCTTATATAATTGTTTTAACAATAGATCCTACCCTGCCAATGCCAAAAAGTATCAAGGATCGACAATCGACGATAAGCTTAACCAAGTGCTCCAAGATTAACCCCCTCAAAAATTGTGTATGCCAAAAGTGCATCGGGGTTGGCAATCGACGATGTGTCCATGCAAAAATTTTCAATGACTTAACCCTTTGATATTTCACCGACCTTGAACAAATGCATCCATCATCGACTATCAGGGGTTTATCATGGTTCATTTCAATTTTTAGCTCTCTCATATTTCACTAATGTCGATGGGAAATCAACTAACTTTTGAATCTTCTTGGCAAACAACTAACGCAAATTTACTCCGCCTTTTATCGATGCCGATGATACATTGGCGATTGATGATTATTGTTACTGTATGGTCATTTTACCTTCTTGGATTTTTCCTATGTTGAACACATGTGCGTTAGTCACCATTTTAACTACAGATTCTTAGTTATAATGCCATGTTCTTATGGACACAAAGTTTTTCACATTGACATGATCAAAAAAATCTATTTTGATCGATGAAAAGACATGAAAACAAAATTATCAATTACACCATAGTGGATTCAATTCATACAACAAAACAAAAGAAAACAAGTGGTACCCAAAAGTGATAAAATTTCATAAAATCTTTTAGGGTGTGTTGAGCACTCAACATAAACCTCACAAACTTTTAATCATTTTAGGATGGGTCCAATCCTTCCTAGCTACTATATTTTTAGGAACCACATAGACACCATCCTTGCGAACAATATGGCCTACATATTCAACTTTAGGATCTCTAAAAGCACATTTAGACTATTTGAAGAAGATTTTGTGTTGAGACAATAAGTGTAAGGATTGATCCACATGGGTCAGATAGGCGTGCCAAGTTTTACTATAGATGAGGATATCATCAAACAAAAATAAGACAAAATTACGGAGGAGGGGCTGAAGACTGTTGGACACACCGACTAAACTAGGAGGGGGGGTGAATTAGTGTGAGGCTCCTTTTACAACTTCTTACAAAACCTTAGTTAGCCATCACCATTCACAATATCATTCATTACTTATATTCACACTTAGTTTCTTGCATGGAAATATATATTAATGACATATATTAACAATAAATAACTATGCACCATCACAATAAAGAACACAAAGAACACCATATATATGTATAAGTTTCTTTTGTATTACAGACTACAATCCTTGTGATTTATTAGCACCAACTGAAATGAGCACCACCTCAAAGAGGGCACCAAATATCAATGCAAGACCTAGCCTACAGATCTCAAAACCAACTGAGAAGAAGAATCCAATCCTTAAGTACAAGACCCAACTTGTAGACAGAAAGAAATCTGTCAAACTGTACCAACGGTCTATACCAAGACAAGTGCATCAACTATGCACAACACAACATTTCAAAAAAACATATCACCTCAACCTGTCTCATCAATCTCATCATTCAAATCTGATCTACTCACAAATACCAATCATCAAGTAAACTCTCAACCATATGCACAATATCACCGAGTTAACCAACAAGATACCTCTAGAAATACACCATACTCTCCATAAACCAAATACCATAAACCCTTACACAAGACCATGTGCCAAAACCATACCTTTAATCCTGTAGCAATCATCAAGACCTATAATATACCATGCAACAATATACAAATTTGACGTGGTTACCGAACTGCCAACTTTCTGTAGCCTCCAAATATGTTGTCACGGTTTTGCTGCCATGATTCTGTTGTCACGGTTCTGTTATCGCGATTCTGTTGCCACGGTTTTGCTTCCGTGATTCTACTGTCATGGTTCTACCACAACATTTTTTATACTGTGTTTTTTCTTCCACGATTCTGTTGTTGCAGTTCTGGTGCCACGATTCTTCTGTCATGATTTCTCTACCACACTTTTTTTGTCACAATGTTTCTACCGCACTTTTTCTGCCGTGATTTTTCCCTATCAATAATAAATTCCCAAATAACCTTTCACAAATGGATATTCAATATGCTCAAAGATCATACTCATAAGATACCCTTGCTCTCTTATTTATACTTCTCCAAGTATCTTCCTCTAGGGGTTATCTTCTAACCAACTTACCCAACTTCCTTCTTTTTGGGCTAACCCACTTCTAACCACTTTGTCCACTTACAACCACTTTATCCACAAATAGTAAACTCTCCACTTCTATTTGCAACTAATTTATTTTTAATTGTTTTCTTGTTGCAACGACTTAACCCATGAATAACAACTTTGATTGGTCAACTTCTTCTAGGAGATTCTAGAATAATTTGAATTCTTTGACCCTCTTGACTTCTTTGACCTTCTATGGGATTCTAGATAACTCATGAGGGTTCTCCAACTTCACATGGACATAAATCTCTAACCGTGAGGAGTTATGTAATGTTCCACATATCACCAGAAATGACATGACATATACTATCCATATGGAATAGTTTCTCCTGCAAATTCACTAATATTAATTACATTATTCCTCAATCAAACTTGGGTTCCCTATCCACACTGTTGGGATACTCAACCACCTAACCATTTGGAACTCAGAAAGACTCTTCCTGTGATGGATTTCACCATAATGGGACCACTTTGAGGACTCTATCCAAGAGTGTCTTCCCGTGAGGGATTTCACCATAAGGGGACCACTTTGGAGTTTATCCATTTGGTTCTTCCTATCAACCATGACATGGCATCAATGATACAACTCCCTTCACTATCAACACATCATTATGACATGACTTGACATCAACCCTTTGACAATAATTACATCAATGACCATATAACCAATAATCAATATATCAATGATACAAACACATCACTATGACAATACTTGATATCAACCCTTTGACTTCAATCCTTTTACATCAATGACAACATAGTACAACAAATACATGATTCATGAGACTTTAAAAGGTGGAGGGTGTATTACATAGGCCGAAGGGCATGAACTATAACTCATAATGTCCCTCATGAGTTTAAAAGGCAGTTTTGAGTGCTAGCCAAATAAAAGATCAACTTTGGTAAAGGAATGAGCCCCACTTAACTCATCGAGAAGGTCATCAATGAATATAGGAATGGGGAATTTATCTTTGATAGTAATTTTGTTGAGGGATAAAAATTTAGGGAACATGTGCCAGGTGCCTTTTTTATTGAGTCCCATGACAATAGGAGAAGAATAAGGGGTAGTAATAGGATGTATAACACTTGCGGCTAGCGATTCTTGAACAATTTTCTCAATTTCATTATTTCATGCAAAGGGGTGATGATAAAGGTGAACATTGGGAGGAGGACTTTCAAGGATAAAGGGGATGGAATTTTCATGGATGCCATGGGAAAGGGGAAGTTTTTATGGGTCGTCAAAGATAGATTGGTGTTTGGAGAGAAGAGACTATATGTCTGAGTGAATAGTAAGGGAGGGGGTATCAATTGATTGAATGACATGGTGTTGTGCAATAATGATAGAGTGACCTTTTTTGAGTTTTTTCTCCATTCAGTGGGCATTGATGATCTTAGGGGAGCATGTCTCAATGCCTTGGAAATGATACTATTGTCCATCCTGTTGGAAGTACATGGCTAATTCCTAGAAATACATGGTGATGGGGTAGAGTGTGTGCAACCATTCAACATCGAGGACAATGTCACAACATCCTATGTTGATAGAAAACATATGAAAATTCAGATGGTAATGACCAATTTGCAGGCACATATTTTAACAACGCCCTCCATATTTCCTGGAACCACCATTAGCAATATTGATTTGAAATTGTTGATTGCACAAAGATAGAACATAGTCTCTTCGGAAATGCGGCGATGAATAAAATTATGGGTGCTACCACTATCAATTGGGATGATGACTTTCACATTCTTGATATATCCAATTAATTTAATTTTTTGAGGAGAAGAGATACCAGTGAGATAATTCAAGTAGATAAACGATTCAACTTTGGGGATTAGAGGGCTTGGTATGATCCTCTACTTGGGATATTTTGTCACATGGATTGTATCTTTGGAAAATCCCAACCCAAGTCACAAAGGTGATACAACTACGAGAGTACCTACCCATTGTCACCTTAGATAAACACTCCCCTCGCTTTAGTGATGATGAAATCAACACAGGGGGGGAATCTCGGTGACCCTAGAGGGATTGAGATGCAAAGTGAGATGATGATGATGAATACCCCTATAGGTAAATATCGGAGAAGGAGTAAGGATTGATAATGAGTCTCGTAGATGGAGAATGGTTTCCAAGTGTTTGTGTACTTGCAAAACAATGTTAGCCCTGCCCAGAACAAGACAAATGATATATATACAAGCCTTAAACAAATGGGGATCAAGAAATATGATATATATATATATATATATATATATATATATATATATATATATATATATATATATATATATATATATATATATATATATATATATATATNNNNCAATATCTGAAAATTTAACCATCCAAAATCTAGTACACGATATGAGAAATAAAGATAGCAATGACTAGTCAATCTTCCAATGTTTAAAGAAAGCCTTTAGTGACATTAAGGGATGTTTATTATTTTTTATCAATGGGTTATTATGACATCCAAATGGATATAGATAAAAATTTCTACAAAAACAAGATCTAGCCATATAAATCAACAAGGAAACCATCCAAATGATAGCCAATAACTAGTAAAACAATAATCTATGTTCACAAGTAAATTTCAGTGGTAGATTAGAGAGAAACGGATGTTGAAAAAAGTGATTTTTCAGTAGCCCTAGTGAATGTAGCATCAATTTGTAACAGAAAAAAAAATTACTTTGCTAAACTAGATTCCCTTAGGGAACAAAGAAGCCTAAAGCATGAATAATTGATTCAAAGTTGAACAATTGCAATTCCTCTAAAATTCATGTATACCAATGTAACATTTTTATATCTCCAATGCAAGTTAGATTAGTTCCTTATCAATTAGGTCAATGGATTATATTTTGTAAGAGCTATTTTTGTTACTTCTCTAGGGATGTAAACCCTTTTACTCCCTAGAGCAAACAAATCTAGCAAGGTAAAACTAGGAGGATGTAATCCCTTTTATTCCTCCTAGCAACCTTTGCAAAAATAGCTTATTCAATGAAAAAATGAAATATCTTGGTGGAGGGTGTATGAACTTATACTCCAAGAGTTTACAAAATTAACCTTGAAACCAAGAAGAAAAAACACAAAAGCATGAATTCCTTACCTAGTCCAAGAAATAGCAAGATAAACCCTTCTTTACCAAGAATATTCCACCACAATAGAAAGAACAAAGAATCCAAGAGACAATGCCTAGATTATTCCTCCTAAAGACAAGTAATAGCATCCACAAAGCATAATAGAGAGATAGTGCACCTTTCCCAAGTAGGGAGAAAATTTCAGCCAACAAGTATGTAATTCTCAAGTGAGTTATGTCAAAATGAAATGTGAGGTGACCTCTATTTATATTAGGTCACCTAAAATAGTTTATTCGCATAAGTATGTCGACATTCATAATTTGAAGAGGATGACCTCACAAATTTTCCTTAAGAAAAATTTCATTTTACAAAATTAAAAAGTACAATGAAGAAATCATTAAAATGATGATGTCACTCTCTTAGGAGGTGACGTAGGGGCATAAAGAGAAAAACATTGAGCTTGTTAAGAAAATCGTTGGGCTTCCCAAGGTAAAATTTCAATGTGATAGGGTCTTCCTTCAACAAACATTCCATATCATCATAAAACACCTTACACCACCAAATTCTAGCCTTCCAAGTGATGACATCATGCAACAAAAGTGAAGTGTATGACCTCCAAAGGAAAACATTGGGGTTAGGAAGGCTAGCAAGTTTCCTCCAATGGATAATAAAATGACTCCAAAGGAAATGTCCTTCATCCAAGTTGTCCCATTGAGTGGGGTGTGAAATTCACTCTATGGGCTTCATGCCCCCATGAAGGCCCAAGAAAGGCTTGTTCCTCTACAAGTATCCACCAAGAAAGGTCATGCAAAGACAAGTAAATTCTCCCTCCAAGGGTCTCAAGTCATATGTGTCATTCCAAGTAAATCACATTTAGTACAAGAACCATCTAAACATGTGCATCAAATCTATCCATTCAAATCAAACAAGTGCTCAAAGACCTTATGAAATTTTACAAATTTAGATATGGTAGGGGTGTCATAATGCCCTATTGGGTGAATCAATTCCTCAAGTAGGGGATGTTCCCAAGGAGAATCCTTTCTATTTTATGTAGTGAATGTGAGGTGGATGGGGTTAGATTTCTAGGTATGGGGTTTCATGACATACAAGGGTCTCATTTATGGGTTCTTTTGTTGAGGTCTAGCCACATTCTTTTCCTCTTTTTGTTTTTAAAGAATATTTTTTCAAGCCCTTTGTTAGCCATTCATTTTTCATGTGATTCCAAGTTGAAGTCAGTAAGGGGCACTAAAAGGAAATGCATAGATCACATACGCTCTACCTTGGTTTGCATGATTTTCCAAGTTGAAGACAATAAGGGGCACTAAAAAGAAATGCATATCCCACATACACTCTACCTTGGAAAGTATCATTGATCAATTAGTTATTTATTTTATGGGTCCTTCATTTTTTTTGAGAGACATTTCATTTCTCTCGGGATCCCAGAGAAATATTTTATTTCATGATGTTCTTGCCAAAGGTACATCCAAGCCTAGTGGCCCCTTCTCCCCATGAAATGAGGTACATGCCCTTCTTGGTTCAATAATCCTAAAAACCTAAAAGATGGGGAAACATAGGGGAAGAAGTAATGGAATGTGGCAAGTATGATTGGGAATGGTATGATGACCCTTCAAGGAGACCTCCCAGTAGTAACCCTTTCCATGAGAGAGGCCACTTACAACAAAACCATGACACTCACCAAGGTGAAGAAGGAAAAAATAATAATTTCCAAGTAGACACTCCATAATCAAAATAAGCTTTAATGCAACATATTCAAATGCTTCAAGTATTAAGGTGACACTTACCATGACACTTGAATTGTTCCCTGATGGAGCAAGATCCATTGTCTTTAGGAAGCAATTTGGTGTAGTGAATGTCATCATGACGAACAAATAAGTATGGTGGTGAGGTATGGATTTATCTGTGTGAGTGGAGACTCTCAGTCAATCCATCTCTCAATAATCCATGTCTACAACCCAAGGGCCTTGAGACATCATTTCCTTAGTTACCCCTAGAAATGGGGGGTAACATCTGGCTCCTACTTTGGGACATGTACTCACCATAGAGTGCACGACAACCACGATATCTCCTAGAAAGACATGTTCCTACACACACTAAAAAAAAACAAAATGTTGGATAACGAGTGTGGATTTATCACCCCTTTGTCCATATGAATAAAAAATCCAAAACAACTAATCTTAGAATTGTGTTTTTGCATTTTTTAAAAAATTTCTAAACTAACATGTAAAATGATCTAAGTAAATGATTAATACAATCATGCATAGATGCACATAAAACAATATTTAAATGAGATATGACATGAAAACTAAGAAAATTCAATTAAGATTTCATGGTCACACAAATGCAAATGCATGGGAAAGAAAATGACCTACCTGATTACTTGGGCCCCATGGACTTGTGGAAATCAGGTCCTATGGATGTTAAGTGAAATCGTACAACTAGTGAAACCAACTGATCATGTCATCAAGGTATGTCCCCTTGTGATTAATTATGTGATACAACAAAGATATGTGAAGTACATAATAATCATGAGCATAAATAAACATATAATCATGAAATGAAATGAAGCTCATGTAGATGGGTGGGAGGGAGGAAACCCTATTGGAAACAATAGACACAAGACTAATCGATCCATCTATGAATAAGACTATCGCATATAGATGACAATTCATCTTCATCCTTGTTCGGAATGCCATTTCTTGTTGAGGAACGAGAGGATATGAGAGATTGGAATAAAACTACATGGCTTCCCCAAGAAGAAGATAAAAGGTAAGGGACAGCCTCATGTTTAGAGAAATAAATCCTCCTGCTACTGAAAAAATGTTGACTTTTTATTTGCATATCCTTGCAAAAGGCATCAAGATTAAAACATTATTTCTCGGTAAGGACACACATAAAAAATCCCAAGGGATATTGAAATTCATCTTGAGTATATTGCGACAATTCATCCTCAAACAAATGAAATAAATCTATGACCATATCATCATTGGGCTGCCAAGAATATAAATCATATGCATGTGAAAACTAGTTCTCTAAATATGACAACTCAACCCCTTTTGCATGAGAACTACCCTCAATGTCATAAATGGGATCTTTATAAAAAATGAAGCAACCCACATCCCATATATGTATCCCAACCTGTATGAAATCATCAATATGTTGATCAAGCATGTCAGAGAGGTCCTCCACAAAATAATCCGCATCATTTGGACTAATCACTTCTTCATCTTTATGTCCAGGAAGAAAGAGAGGATGAAAAACTTCAACTTCGTCAAACGGGAGAATGGATATCGATGTCTCATCTGGATTTTGAATATGTTTCACTTCATTAGAATTATTATTTTTCTTCATGGCATATTTCTTCATGGACATGCCCCTCTAGTGCCTCTTCATCAGAAGGGGCTTAATCCTCAAGGAGGAGTGCTTCATCTGACTAGTCCTGAAAGGACCAAAAAGGAAAATCATGTTAATCTCATCGTCATGGTATTTCTCTTTGGCAGGTGATGTATTTTCAATATCCTACACTTCCTTGGAGTTTTCCTCCTCTTCCTGGACGTGTTCTTCAAATACTTCTTCTGCCAAACATTCTTGGAGGTTGTTGTTGAATTTTTATTCTAGGGAAGCCTCATTATCATGAATATTTGTATTAGTTTCAAAGAGACCTAAAAGTCCGTCCTCTTGTAAAGCTATCAGAAGTTCATGATAAGTATCTTCAAATCTATGAAATATTGGACCACAATGCTTAAAAAATTCTTCAAAAAATGTCTAGAGAGAAGTGATACTCTTTGGTATGCAAGAGTTTCTTATCCATATCTGCCACTTTATTCCCAATGAGTGTAAAAATGATACCACCAAAAAGTATTCATGTCTTCTTTTGAGTATGGGTGTATATCTCACAAGTGATAGGACATGTGAGACAACATAAGAAGGATCACCATTGTACTTTAGGATATTTTTGAGCTACTCTGGGGGGAACTTGTTTTGGAATCCTGGAACATCCATGAGATCGAGGGTAGGATATAGTCCATGCCATACCAAAAAAACCATCCTTCATTATGTGTAAATAAACTCAACCACAAATAAATTCTTCGTACCTTATTGCAATGGAGTCTCCAGATGAGCTCAAGGCTCATCGAAAATGGAGAGGGTATCTTCCCTCAATGGAGTCACCATATAAACTTATATGAAGTTCATCAATTTTTTTATTGTTTCTTCCTTATTTTGTTGACAAGTAACACATCCTTCCACAAAGGTGAAGATGTCTTATTTCATACCTTCCCAAAATAAAGAAAGTTTGACCCATTGATAGGTTTTGTGAAATCCTAAATGCCCAACTGATTATGAAGCATGAAGTTTAGAGAGAACAATGGATTTAAGGTAATATTGTTTGATTAAATACAAGAAACCTTTATGGAAAAGCTCCTCATTGTGCCAAGAGTATCCTGGAGAGGCCTAAGGATCTTGCTGCAATTGTTCGATCAAGTGAGAAATTTTGGTATCTTGGAGACAATCCTGGTGAAATTCTTGTAACCAATCTACTTCAATGAAAGAGAGGGAAAGAAGGGACCTTTGTTATTCATATTTCCTTGAAATAACATCAAAAACCACATTTTGTTTCCCCTTGTAAATTTTCTCATAATCATAATCAAACATCTTGGTAACCTTTTTTTTTTTCTCGAGGGATGACATTATTTGTTACAAAACATGCTGGAGGCACACTACTATGATAAGTTTTAATTTTGAAGTGTTGTCACAACAAATAAGGAAGCCATACATTGACTGCATTTATAATGGCCAACATTTCCATTTCATAGGTGGATTTTCCCAAATGTTGCTATGAGATTTATTTACTAGTGAAAGACAAAGGTTTTCCATCTTGCATGAGCCCCAATTGTTTTCCTTGAAACATCTCATTCTAGGACAAAAGTCTTGGTGAAGTTAGGTAGTGCTAGAATAGGAGTCGTGCACATAGCTTCTTTTAAGGCTTGGAATGATTGATCCACTGCTAAAGTCAAAATAAAAGCATTCTTTATAAGTAGAGCAGTGAGAGGATCTTCAATTTTTTGATATTTCTGAACAAATTTACGATAATAGCCCGTTAAACCTAGGAAGACTCACAAAATTTTATGAGTTTTAGGATGGGGCCAATCCTTTATAGCTACTATTTTTTTAGGATCCGCAAAAACACCACCCTTTACAACAATATGGCCTAAGTATTCAACTTCAGGAGCTCCAAAAGTAAATTCAGACTGCTTGAGGAAGAGTTTGTGTTGATATAGTAAGTGTGAGAATTTTTCCACATGGGTTAGATGGGCTTGCTAATTTTTTCCATAGATGAGGATATCGTAAAAACAAACTAAGAAAAAATGATGGAGGACAGGGTATAAGATATGATTCATGTGAATTTGAAAGGTGGATGGTGCATTACATAGGCCGAAGGGCATGACCAAGAATTCATAATGGCCCTCATGGGTTCAAAAGGTAGTTTTAGGAATATCGACATCTTTCATACATATCTGGTGGTATCCAAATCGAAGATCAAGTTTGGTAAAGGACTGAGCCATCCAAAAGGTCATCAATGAATATAGGAATGGAGAATTTATATTTGATGGTAATTTTGTTGAGGGATAAAAAAATAGGGCACATATGCTAGGTTCCTTCTTTATTGAGTACCATGACAACAAGAGAATAATAAGGGCTAGTACTAGGATGGATAACACTTTCCACTAGCAAGTCTTGAACAATTTTCTCAATTTCATTCTTTTGGGAAAATGGGTTACAACAAAGGTGAACATTGGGAGGAAGACTACTAAGGACAAACATGATAGAATGATAATGGGTGCCATGGGAAGGGGGAAGTCATTAAGGTTTTTCAAAGATAGATTTGTGTTTGGAGAGAAGAGACTATATGTCATAATGAATAGTAGGGGAGGGAAACTCAATTGATTGAATGGCATGGAGTTGTGAAACAATTATAGAGTGATATTTTCTAAGTAGTTTCTCCATTCAGTGGGAACTGATTATCTCAAGGGAACCTATTGTGATGCCTTGGAATTGATATTGTTTTCCATCATGTTGGAAGTGCATGGTTAATTCCTTGAAATCCATAGAGATGGGGTCAAGTGTGTGCAATCATTCAACACCAAGGACAATGTCACAACTTCCCATGTTGATATAAAAGATATGAGATTCCAGGTGGTAATGACCAATTTGTAGACACATGCTTTGACAATTCCCTCCACATTTCATGGACCACCATTTGTAATCGTGATTTGAAAATTGTTGAATACATAGATATAACATGTAGTCTATTGGGAAATGTGATGATGAATAAAATTATGGGTGCTTCCACTGTCAATGAGGATGATGAATTTCCTATTCTTGATATAGCCAATTAATTTAAGTGTTTGAGCATAAGAGATACCAGTGAGGACATTGAGGGATATATGTAGTTCAACCTCACGAGAATTAGATGGTTGAGTATGATCATATACTTGGGGTATAAATTTAAAATGGGAATCATCAACATCCTCCTCAACAATGTCCTCATAAATGGCCATAAAAGTTTTTTCTCCTTACACTTGCGCCCCAAAAAATACTTGTCATCACAATTATAGAAAATTCCCTTAAGTTGGAATTCAACTGTTTATTCTTTGGTTAATTTGTGGACCTTAACAGGAGAGGAAGGAGGATCGATATTAGTGGGCCATGGGAAAGGAAGGAATGAGGGTTTTTTTGTTTTGTGAAGATCCTGCTTGTTGTTCTTTCTTGTATCTGTGAGTGGCTGCAAGACAATTTTTGGGGGTGATCCATTAGTACATGGGCTCATATGTCATATTTAAGGGCCACTAATGAAGAATTCATAGAAGAAGTTTTCACAGTTGTTATTTATTCTGAAGTCCAAGTGCTCAAAAGTGGTGATATAGTATTCCAATGTACTAGACAATTTCATCTTGGTCAAACAACCCAAATGATGGTTGTCCATGTCAAAGCATTCATAAAGGTTGAAAACAAACGAGTTTCGAGAAATATACTCATGGTGTGAAGTTTTACACAATTTCCACCATTGCTAACATTTATGATCCAAAATAGAGGAAATTTATATGAAGTTTTTCCAAATCATCAATAATTCCATGTAAGGAGAAATAATGTTCCATTTGAGTAACCCAACCTATGGGGTTTGATCCATCAAATTTATTCAAATCATCTTTGGGAAGACAAACGTCATGATGAAGGGGTTTAGAATGAAATGCCATGGTATTAGAGGAGTCAACTCCTTCTATATGTGAAGGTTTGTGAGAGGAGGTACGACCCCGCGGCTAGCTCATCCATTTGTTGATGGTATCTGCAAGGGAGTAAAATTTTCCATTGAGGGATTCAAATGGGGAAATGAGGGACTCAAATTTTGTATTGGTTGAAGAAATTTCATAATTCATGTTTCAGATTCTAGTCTTATTCTAGTTGTTGTCGGCTTGTAAGGTAAGGATTTCTTAGTTGCAGGTGAGGGACATTTGGAAATTAATAAAGAAAGAAGTGGGCAGGTGGATCCACATAGAAAAGGGTTATAGGTGAGGGGTACCACTATGATGAGTGTGAGGAGAGGAAGCCAATGGAATAAGTCCCAAATAAGGGTTCTGAGGAGGGTGAGTAGGTAAATAGGTAAAAAAGGATTATATGTGATGGGTACCATGGTGATTAATACGAGGAGAGAAATTCAATGGGATAGGTACCAAATAAGAGTGTTGATGAGACCACTATACTTTTTTTTTAATTCATCCAGAGTTATACTCCAGCCTAAAGAATACTTTAGTGACATAATTCCCAAATGTTTGGTAGTAAACATTTTATAGTAATTTGACAAACTGTATGTAGGAGGCAACATTGTGTGACATAATTTATCCTTTATGTGTGTTTTTTTCTATTATGGTAGCAAGGGTTAGGGTTTCAAGGGTTCCTAAGGACAATGGTTTTACTTATACTATATCTCTCTGATATACCAACGTGTTCCAATAGTAGTACTCAACCCAATATCTTAGGTCACTAACTAAGGAGGCTTGGATGTACCCTTATCCATACTACCTGATTACCTAGGTATGGGAGAGTAGTCTTCTTGAGTGTTTTTCTTGGTGCCAATATAGTAGTTAGGTGGTTGATAAGTTGATCTATAGCTGGTTTTAGGATACCTATGGGACTCTTTATATACCTTAGGGTATGTGGGAGTGAATAGTCATGTATTGGTTATGTCTAATGTGGTACTACT
>ML808071.1:38339-93029 GCA_009831015.1 Picea engelmannii
AAAAAAATCAAGGAAAATATGTGGTAGAAACAAAACAATAAATAAACACCCAAGTGCATTCCCCCTATGGAATAATGATTTGTTTTGAATGTAGTTAGAGAGGAAAACACATAAGCTACCAAGTAGTGGATGAAAGTGAGTAGTAAAAACCAATGTGTGCTAGTAAAATGCCACATGTAGGATACTATATGGGTAAGGCCATAAATATATAATAAAGGAGAATATGATGAACAATCCAATCTAAATATATAATTCTCTTATTCTAATGAAAAAAAATCAAAATGGGTGCCTAAAGAAAAACAGGTGATAATCTAGGGAAACCCATTATAGAAATATTTTGTTGTCATGTGCGTATAAATGAATGAGGAAGAAAGATGGGATATTGCACGAACATACCATTTGGATTGTTGGATTTACTATGGGTTGACCCAGGTTCTAACTATAATCTTACCAACAAAACCTTCTACCATCGTCCCTTTTGGATACCAGAAGGAAACACAATGCACATAGTGCACCGTGTAGTCTCACCCGAGATAGATTCTATGGGTGGCTGTAGAAATCAGATGTCTGCAGCCTGGGGATGGGATGTGTTTCTCTCAGAGGAATTTAACCTACTCATTGTTAACCTTCAAAACCTCATTAGATCTCACTCCAGACCACTGTCACAACTATTCTAATAGGACTTAATCAAACATCATAACCGCATGTGTTCAATGAAAATCATTTGTCTACTATAACACATTATTCTGATCTAAACACTAGCTATAACATTCATGTTTTAGTGCTATTCTACAGATTCCATTAGTTTATTCTTATTGCGCAGTGTCTATTCCTTTATCATATAACATATTCATCATAAAACTCATTAAAGAAAATACAATCATAAACACTTCATATAGTCACATAAACATAGATATACCATGGTTCACCCCCCCCCTTCTCGGGGATACGTCCACAAAGATTTGTCACTTGGGTTCTTTATTCATATTCTTTGCAAATCGAGTGTTGTGCACTGTACAACTCTTCCGTCATTAACTTCGATCTCCACAAATCGAAAAAGTCTTTCAACAAGACCTTCTACTAAACCAAAAACCCTATTACAATCTCAACAATACATATGTCAACCAAAAGGACAATAACACAAACAACCCTCCCATTGTCCTAATTCATTCTACTTATACAAAACTGGGACAAATCCCTTACAAAAACCCTAACCTTAAGTGGATTAGGTTTGACCACTTTCTCCTTGACTTAATATCAGCTGGTCCTCGATCCAACCATTTCTCCAAGTCGATGCTTGTCCACTTTCCAACTGCTCCACAACAGTTTGTACACTTTGTAACTTCTTTTCTCAGCATGGGTTTTCCCTTATTTTCAACGCTTCTTTTCCTCTATTTCCGGCATTGCATTAATTCCTTCAAAACTTCTTCGATTTTTCAGAAAATTGGCCTGCACCAACATGCCCCCAACACTGACATCATGACTCATCCTGAGTCACTCACGGACTCCAACATTTTTCACTTCATGTGCGAGTGATTCGTACATCTCTGCTATCCGTTGGCATTTCTCTTGAGCTTGGATTCTCTTCTCCTTCATGGCTTCTACCACCTACGCAGTGATTAGAGGTCTTAATATCTCTCCCCCATCCAAGCCTATCTATTCTATGATCAATTTTGTTGCATCAATATACACGACCAACTGCTCTTCCTTCTCCTACAAGGCCTCTAACTGAGCCTATCTTGCCATCTTTTGCACCTGTACTAGTTTTTCCTCTACCTGTAGGCTCTTCATTTCTGCGACAGTCTTGATCTTCTCTGAAAGTGACGTTGTCATCTCTCATTGCTTTACATATTCCATTGTTGCATGCAATTGGTATTCCTTCCCTTGCAGCTCTTGTAGGCTCCCATCCTCTAATAATTGTTTCTGTCATTCTATGTATACTCTGCATGATGTTCTCTATAGATGTTGTCACGTCCTGCTCTCTTTGTTTTTTGATTTCTAGAGGAGTAGCAAGTACTGTGTGCTCCTCCAACTCCCTGATTTGTTCCTTATACTCCCTCATATCCTACGTTATTTTCCTTATCTTCTCTTCCGAAGATGCTCCCTCTGATTATGTGCTGTTTGATATGTCTTGAAATACTATATATATCTGCTTCTCCATCTCGTCCAATTTTTGTTGTGCTATATTCTTCACCTGCTCCTCTTGGATAACTGCCTCTTTTTGTGAGGTGTTGTCTTTCCACGCCAATTGTAAGTTTGTCACATCAAAACTTGCCCTGAACTAAATCTCTTGAGTAATGCTAATATGTAATTTATACAGTGCCTTTATTGGAATCTTGGGAAATTCCAAGGCCAATGTATCAATGTATTTCAGGGGCTTCTTTGTTGTCTCCTCATCAATAAACAACATTTCCGGTGTTATGGTGAAATTCACGCTCCCTTGCACTGTAATTTTCACTGTTTCTCCAAAAAGAACTCCTTCCTTATTCTACTCTCATTTCTCTTTCTGTTATTTCTCTGCCCTGATATTCAACTACTCCAATGCATTTTTCACTTCCTGTATCTACTTTAGAATCAAAGACCTGTGATTCTTGACATTCTCCCATACTTATGATAGTTGATCTTCTACTGTAGTGGCTATCAACTCCATATTGTCCACTGTCAGTGATGTTTCCATTGTTTTTTTAGTGGGCCTTCGTCTTCTTTTTGGAGCCACTTTCTTGCTCCCATGTTCTCTTATTTTGGGCTTCTGATGGCTCAGATGCCTCTAGCATCTATGTATCTATGTCTTTATCCTTCCCAATTTCTTCCTCCATAGGTTTCTCCTGTGTCTCTGTTCTTATTTCATCTACGCGCACCTGCTCTATTGTTTCCCTTGGTGCTTTCTTTGTGCGTGGTAGGTTCCTTGTAGAACCATTCTATGATTTCTTTTGTGTCCTTCTTTTCTTTTGAATGGGGCTGCTTGTCCCCACTGGACCTTGTGTCATCTTCTTCTTCTTACTAGCACCATTATTTCTAGTCTACTTAACGGGGACTGTTCTACCCTGTATATGAGTTTGTACTGCTGGCACTATTGTTGGGATCATTGGCACTTTCCACTCCTCAAGCCACTCCTTGATCTCCATTTGGATGTCCTGCGTCATCGCGTAGCCACTCCTTGGATGGATCTCTCTTTTTCTATAGCCACATACTATAGCACAATTCTTGGAATTTTTCTATCTGTCCAAACTCTTGGGCAATTTCTGGGGAAATCCTCCATGTGTCTTCCAACCTGTTTTGGATCTCCTTTAAGTACAGATAGAATACATCATTGTTTATTTTATTTGCCTTTCGGTTTGTTGTGCTTTGAAGCAACATGTAGCGGGCTGCCCCACACTTTCCTGTCCTTGATAGGAACATATTATATGTTGGTTCTTTCCATCCTACCAATGCAATGAGGATGAGTAACCATGAGTAGTGAAAATCAGAGCCCCAATCCTGCGTGTCCTGGCAATCCTCCAAGAATGAGTTAATTCTATAAGAGGATCATCTCATCGAGCTCCCCTTTGCACACTGAGTTGTAGCCTCTACCACTCTTTTTGGTACTTCCTCCTTTCTTCACTTATGCATTAATTTGAAACCTAAGAGCCTTGTCACAAATTTTGTTGCAGGATCGTTGATGTCATTGATCTTGACTCCCCTGTTACCTCTCTCTGCACCATACTTTACCTTTATTTCTTTGAAGATGGATTTTGATTTTGTTTTTTCCTCTAAATATTGCTCTGACTTCTCCCCATCCGTGGGTATCCCTATGATTGTTGTGATCAAATCAACGTTGATAGGCACTGGCCTATCCATCCATAGAAATCCTCCATGCACTCTTGCTAGGAGTTTCTTCACACATCCATTGATGTGTTTACCATGCCCGAAGTGTGGTATATATAGTAAGTTCATTATTACTGTGTTGTAGAGACCCAATATCCACTGGGTAGGTTCTGTTAGCACCATGATTTTCATATCTAAGGTTAAAAGTTTGTCAAAAATTTGCAAAGTCATGCCTGTTAGCACCCATATTGATTTTATGCCTGGCATCGTCTAACATCTCCAAGGGATAGTTTCAAAAGGAAGTTTATAATTTATTTTTTCCATTTCTATTTGCAACTGTGTGTTGCAAAATTTTCTACGCGCTGCGCAGAGCACTTCACCATGCAAAGGATTCTGTCACGTAGTGGATTTCATCGCACAGTGGGCTGTCGCGCATAGGATATTGTCGCGTAGTGGATTTCACCACGCAAACGATTCTGTCGGACAGTGGATTTGTTAGAGCAGTGGTCTTTCGCGCATATGATGTTGTCATGTAGTGGATTTTCCAGCACACGGGCTATAGGTCGCGCTGCACAAATTATTGGTTTAGTGGTCAACTTCAAGATCACTTTCTGATCAACTGGAGAGGAATTTTGAACATCCCCAAGATTTTTTTGTTGAGTACAAACCAAAAAATAAAAACCTCTCTCAGAGTTTAAAAACGTTTCATATTTTGGGATATTAAAAGGGATATTTGAGCCATATTTTCCAGTTTTCATGATTTCCTGTCCGAGCATGTTTTTGCGACATGTATTCCGACCAGCTGGAAATGAATTTAAATAATCCGAGAGAGGTTTTTATTTATATCAGGCTTAAATACAAAAACCTCTCTCATATTTGGAAAAAAGTTTTTTATTAGTGAGATATGATGTCATATTTAACACCTATTTTTCTAGTTTGCTACGCAATCTGCTACGTTTTTTGTTGTAGGTTATTGTTGCATAGCAGACTTGCTGTGCAAGTGTGACAGAGTGTCCAGAACTGCACATGATGGATCATCACAACCATATGGTCAAATTTTGATCATGATCAATGATTTTAAATAATTTTTTGGTTACGATTATGATTTGGCAAAGTCGGGTTTTCTATTTTTAGTGAATCTGTTGAAGTTATTGTTCTCTTTCAAAGAAAACAAATCCATGATTCTAGGAGAGAGAAGTTCAACCCTAGCATCCAAGTGTGACATTAGTTTTCTATACATGGGGATCATTTTCATGTAAACAAGGTTGGTTGGCAAAATTGGTATAAACAATAGCTATTGTATGTAATTTGAGTTCGATCGAAACTTAATGCAAAAGTCCAATAACTTTGATGAAAAGATTCTAATTGTAGTAGTTGGATGTATTGTTTTCCCTTTGTTTGAGTGTGTGCTTCTTGTTATCTTTATTCATATCTTTTTCTGTCTAATTCAAAATGAATTTTTGAACCTGTGGATTCGCTGCGCAGTGCCCCTTATTTGCGCCATTTAGACAAAACATTTTTCTTCTAAAAGTTAACTCCAAATTCATCCACAAAAGTGCTCTGACTTACTTCATGTATTTTCTCCTCACCACACATTACTATTTTTCACTAAAGACTATTGCTCTCTTAGCCTTTATCCTCTCAAAGTTTAGTCACCGAGTCATTTTTTTTTGTTGTTTTCTTGAATCGAATCCATAGCCCAAAGTCTTATTTTCTTGCACCAATATAACTAGGACCCATTGTATCAAATGTTTTAATTCTAGCCACTACTTCAAAATCCATATCCCGCACAAAGATTGTGCCTCTCGAGAAAGCCCTCTCCAGATCTGAAAGGCTAGTTTCGAGTCTCAAAGTTGGTTGAAAATGTTACCTTCGTCATCTATTTATCAACCAAACAGATTTACGGAGTGCTAACAGGTTCCAACAGTGGCGTGCCTCATGGGCCCTCTCCCCTACTCTCCAAATAGTTTTTTGGCACCAAATATGTGAATTTGATCATGTCAGCTACGTCATGGTCAAAGTATTTGATGGAATCTACTCCCACCATCTCATCCTCGACCTTCACTCCCTCGAGGATCTTTGGAATCACTATTTCCCATTCTTCCTGTGCGCGTGATATTCCTTGGGTACTGCTCTCAGCTCACGCCTTCTACCTCCCTTGCGGTGATGACACCCTCAACTCTAGTATGCCCTGGTTCTTTGTTTCATGTTCTTCTGTTGGCTCTAGGCCATGCTGCACTGAATCCATGGCATGTTCGCCCTGTTGTGGCCCATTTCCCCTAGATGCATAAAATTCTGTCCTCCTCAGGCTGCCCAACCTCATGTGCTAGGTTTCCTTCTTCCTAGACTTGCATACTATGTGGCTCATACTCTAGTGTGTGAATCTCATCCACATCCATGAATGTGAGCATCTCTTGAGTCCCTGTTTGTGTCACTCGACCACTATTTCTTGTGTTTCGCCTGACTCTTCTCGATGCTCGAACTCTTGGTGGAGACATCCTATTGAAATTCAACCTGCTGAACACAAATCCCCACTCGCTATTATCACTTCGCACTCTCTCACGCTTAACTCTCGTTCTTTGTTCTTCTCCTTAGCGAAAAAATACAAATGACCACATTTCCCCCCTTTTCCAACTTTTATAGTGGGACGACGAAATGACAATTGTTCTAGACTAACAATTTTCACTTTTTCACTTTTTCTTGCATGATCCACTTTTTGTGCCTGTCAACTATTTTCCTGCATACAGTGTCTTCAACACTAGTTTTTCTATGGTGCATTGTCAATACTAACAATTATATTATATCAAAACCTCTAATATTCTCTTATCTTTTTGTCTTTTTGTTACATTTCTTCTTTTTATGGATTTTTGTCTTTCTCTTCTAACATCTACTATATACAATATGTACAATCATACCTTCTCTCTTTGTTTTCACCTCAATTTGATAGGTAGACTGTCTTGATGAAGCTTCAGTCAACTGCCATTCACTAGTCCTCTAAGATTCTTCCCTACCATATCTTTTAGATGCACAACACCTCCATTTGTGATAGCCTCTACCTGATAAGGCCCTAACCAATGCATCTTGAACTTCCCAAAGTTGTTATAAATACCTGGTGTCATAGATGAGAACTATATCTCCTTCCTTAAAACTTTTCTTCTTTATGTGTCTACCATGCAAAGATTTGTCCTTTTCTTTCTGTACTTCCTGGTGGAATCTTGCTAATTTTTTTTCTTCTTCCATCTCCATTAACTGATCCAATCTTTCTTGCGCAACACCTTCTTCTATCATGTTGGTGATTGCTAAAATGCATAGATTAGGTATTAAATAATCCAATGGAACCACTGCTTCCGGCCCATACACCAGTCTGAATGGTGTCTGTCTTGTAAGATTTTTTCATGTAGTCCTATAAGCCCATAATATCGATGATACCTTCAAATCTGAATCATCCCTATTCACATTGCAAATCTTTGTTAGTGCATTCTCTAGAATCTTGTTAAAATATTCTACTGTACTATTTTCCTGGGGATGGTAAGGTGTGGTATTATGATGATATATCTCAAATTCTTCTGTCATAGTTCTGATTGTATTGTTAATAAAGTGAGTTCCCTGTTCACTCAACAAAATTCTAGGACATCCAAATCTGGTCATAACGTTTTCAAAGAGAAACCACACTGCAATTTTTGCACTACAATCCTTCACTGGGGCTACTTCTGCCCATCTAGTTAGATATTTTTTTGTAGTCATGATGTATCTAGCTCCTGATCTCCTTATTGGTGGATTAATGGTTCCAATGAAATCCACAACCCATTTATCAAATACCTAAAAATTTGCTTGGGGCATAAGTGGCATTTCATCCCTTCTGGATGGTTTCCCCACCCTCTGACAAACATCACAGGTCTGACAGTATTCCTTTGCGTCCTTATGTACTTTAGTCCACCATAATCTTGTGCGCATAACCTTTTGTGCTATAGGATTTCCTACACAATTCCCTATATCTATTCATTCATGTGCTTCTAATAACACCATGGATCATTCATGCTCCATCACACATCTTCTCATAATTCCATCTCCACCTACCTTGCATAAATGACCTGCAATCAACTGATAGTCTATAGTGCACACTACCAACTTTTTTTGAATGACAGTAAATTCCTTGGGATCCATTCCTATGCTAAAAAATACAATAATGTCAGCAAAATAATCATTAGCAATATGAATAGAAAATAAGTTAGCATAAGGAAAATTCTCCAAGTTCTTTGGCTCCTTTCCATTAGTAATTATTGATAAATGATCTAGTCCTGCATTCAACTTCCCTGGTTTTACTAGGATTTCAAAATCATATTCCTAAAATAATAACAAAAATCTACAGATCATTCCCCCCAACACTAGCTTGTTAACTAGGTACTTCAAAGTGAAATGATTTGTAAACATCTTAAAATGTTGACCCAATAAATAATATCTGAACTTATGTAAGGCATATACCATAGCCATACCTTCCCTTTCTGTAGTATTATAGTTATGCTCAGGCTCAGATAAATTTGTACTAGCAAAAGATATTGGGTGATCAATGTCTCCTTCACCCGGTTGTGCCAAAACTGCTCCGAGTGCAATGGATGAAGTGTCCACATGCACATGAAATGATTTTTTCCAATCTGGAAAGCTCAAAATTGGTGTTGTCACCATATTCTCCTTCAATATGTCCAAGCTCTCTTGAAATTCATCATTCCATTGAAACCTAATGTCTTTCTTTAGTAACTTCTCCATGGGAACAATAATATTTGCATAGCCCTTTATAAATTTCCTATTGTACCCTATGTTTCCCAATGTTGATCTCAACTGGCACACTGACTTTGGTTGTGGTAAATTGACAATAACAACAATCTTTGCAGGGTATACTATCAAGCCCTGTTTTCATACAATGTGTCCAAGTAGGATGCCAAATGGTGTACTGAATATATGTTTCTTAATGTTCAAGGAAATATGACATTTCCTACATCTTTCTAACATTAACCTCATAATTTCTACATGCTCCTTCAATAAACTGAATACTGTCCAATCATCTAGATACACCTCTAAAAACTTATGTATAAAATCCTTGAATGCAACTACTACTACTTTGGAAAATATCGTTGGTGCATTCCTTAAACCAAATATAATTAATGTGTACTAGTATGACCCCCACTCTGTTGCAAATGCATTTTTGTACCTATCCTCCAGAGCAATTATGATCTGATGGTAACCTGAAAATCCATCTGTGAAGGAGTAGACTTCCTGTCCTCCCACATTCTCTAAAACTTCATCTGTAAATGGAGTAGGAAAAGGACCATGAAAGAATGCATCATTTAATTTTCTTAGATCCACACATATCCTAATCCCTCCAGTCTTCTTTTCGTGGACCACCATTGGACTAATACACTTTGATTCTTCCACAGGATCTATGATTCCCCATTCTAGCATTCTGTCAAGTTTTTCCTTAAGCTTATGCTTATAGATGGGGTTTAATCTGTATGGTCTCTATCTCACTAGTCTTGCATATGGTTTGAGGGGTATCTTCATCTCTCCAAGTTCTTCTTCTACCCCTTTCATCTCTAAAAATGTGACTGGGAACAAATCACTTTATTCGCGTAGTAATTTAGTTATCTTTTCCATTGTCTCACTATCCCAATAGTCTCCGATGATGGTTATCTTGGGTTTCTCTTCAGTCTCAATATTGACCTTCTTAATCCTCATTGTTGCAGTAAATTATTCTGATTGTAACTGAGGTCCTTCTAACCCTCTTTCTCCTTCCCCTTCAACTATCTGTATGTCATGTGGGTTTTCTTCTACTTCTTCATCCTCTTCAACCTAATAACAATAAACTGATTGTTCAAGTGTTTATTTTCTATAGTCTCTATCTATTTTCATTGTATATACCCCATATTATTCAAATATCTTCCTTTTCATCCTCTTTAATTCCAGGTCCACCAATGGATTCTCAATTTCAAATGAAAAGGTCTTAATAAAGTTTTTCTCCACTGCGCCCCAACTCACAATTTCTCTGTGTAGTTCCTGCTCCTTGTACCAATTGCTAGGTATTCCTTCCAATGTATGAAAAAAATAATGCATCCATTCCCCTGGTGGTACGAATATCTAGTTAGTGACACAATCATTTATATGATGTCTTGGGTTCCCTCTTCCATCATACTTCTGTAAGGGTGTTTCTTATTGACTCCTACCAAATCTTATGTGCATCAGTTGCTTACACTGATACCAGTCCTGAATTACCTCCTTTTGTGCACCCTACCATCGTGTAGATGTGTCCCTTAGTGCTATATCCAACACTAGTAATCTCTAACTATCCAAAACCTTTGATTCAAACTCTTTCATGAATTTTTCTAAAATGTCCTCTTCAGTAAATGAGGGAAATTTTCTTACTTCTATCCCAACCCATCTTACTGTGTGTGTAACTCTAGCACATCTCCTAGTAGAGAATTCATGCAATATTTTCTTCCAGTTTTCTACTCCAGTATCCGAATATGACATATTGAAATTGATAATACTCCAACCGAGTACTCCATCTGCAGTTGGATTCACATAGTCTTCCTCTCGTGTAGTAGTTCTATACAAATGGTTTACATCATCCCCTAGAACACTGTCAGACAAAGGTTCTACATATATTTCACAATATGAGGGATCTAAAGGTTCTACTACCTTAAATTTCCTAGCTTCAAATATCATCTTTCTAGTCTTCAAGTTAATTGGCCTTATTGTCAAAGGCCCAATCAATTCCAAATAGTGCTGGAAATGGTATAGACTCATCCACCATATCGATTACTTCAAAATATGTTGTGGTGCACACACCATCTAAATCTACCGTTTTATTTTTCAGTCTTCCTATAAGAATCACACTATGCTAGTTCTCTAACTTCAATTGGATGTTGGGATACCTGAGTGTAGGTTCTCCCATTGCTTCCCAAGTCTTCTTTGGCAAAATGTTGACAACTGATCCTAAGTCTAGGATAACATTTCCCATATTAAATTCTCCTATATTTTCATTCAATCTGAATTCTCTACTGGTTCTTTTCTTTCTATGGACTTGATTAATCTTCTTAGGTTCTATTCCTACCCCTTATTCTATGTTATATTTCTCAAGCATATTTTTTAAACAAATCCATGACATTCTTATCATCGAGTAATTTAAAGCAAGATTCCATGAAATTCTTTAAGTTACTTAATTTCTTTGTTTGCTCTCCTTTTTAAGTATGATCCAAATACTAATGCATATAAAAATAGGAGTATCATACCTCGACACAGTGTTTGATGTGGATGCTTCATTATTCTTCAGAAACTCCTTCTTTGCTTCCTTGAAAGTTTCCTTCTCTTTTTTTGTAAAAAACTGTTGTTGTGGCTAAGTGTTCTTATGAATCCAATACTGAGATTCATTCTTCTGATCCTGTGCATTTTCTCCTGTTTTCACTCATTCTCTAGTCACTATATTGATGTTCCTCCTAGGATCCCTTATTTCTACAACAATCCACTGAACATTCTAGTTATTTAGATTTCTCTTCTCCTATATCTTTGTCATTAAATTCAGGCACTCTTCTGTCACGTGATCTATTGCGAGAAAGTACATAGATGTTGCTACTGGTTGAGGATAGTCTCTGGCATAGTGTCCTTGCTATTGATAGTTATGGAAGATAATAGGCCCTTTGCCTCTGCCCATTCCTCCTCTTCCTCTGCCTCTAAATCCTCCTTTGTTCCCCTGTGGATCCATGTTCTATTGATGATACTGTGGTGCCTGATTATACTACGGGGGTTGCTGAAAATGTGGCACCACTTGAAATTATTGCACATTGCCAAAATGTGGTGCAATATATCCTACCATCAACTTAACTTGCATCCTGTATGCATATGAGGTTGTTTCCTTCATTAACTCCATAGTTCTACAATTTTTGTCTTCATGTCCCACTGACTTACAAAATTTATAGAAAGTACTCTTTGGTTATGTATTGTACTTCTACATCATAGGGAAGTGATAAGGATCATGCCCATGTGTCTTTCATATTTCACACCAAGGCCCTCCTATAGGCAATGGAGTTGGGATTCCTACTCCCAGATACTGCGCAAATGTAGGACACTCATTCTTGTGATGTCCCTCTGATCTGCACAGAGTACACCACCCTGCTTCTCTTTTCTCCCTACTCTTATTTTGGTTTATTTGCACTGTCAAGTTCTTTAGTTCTTCCTTCAACTACTCTATAGCTGGGTCTGAATGCTTATATTGATTCTCCTCTAACTGCATAACTGCTTGAAGTTCCTCTTCTTGGGTTTGAAATTTTTGTTGTCTCAGTGGATATTTGAAGTGTGGTAACAAAGAGTTTATGAAAAACTATTTGTGTTTCATGTAGGAAATGGGATACTTCAATTTACCTTTCAATGTCTTGAACTTCTGAATGATGTCCCATACAAACTCTCCTGGTTTTTGTCTAACCTCAATCATCTCATTCATAAACTAATCCTCTGATTTTGGCCTCTTAAACTTAGTGATCAGTGACTGCTTGATCTCTGCTACTGTTCCCGACACACCATGTGGATTGTTTATTGCTAGACTCATATACCAATCCAACGCATGATTTTTGAACGTTATTTCTAACTGCACTACTTTTGTTGCCTCATCATTGACTCTTTTCAATTCCCATATTCGTTCACACATGAATAGGTGCTTCTCTTGATCTTCTGATCCATCCCCATGAAACTCTAGTAATATTATTGTTGGATCTACGCCTTCCATTGTCGAATGTGTTGTACCTGCTCTGTGCGGTACTACTATCTTTGTACAGTTGTTCGGAATTGAACTTCCACTGGTGTTTCTATTGGTACTTCCACTTGTACGGATACTTGTACTGCTACTGGTACTTCTACTTGTACCCTCACTTCTAGTCTGATCTCCTAGCTTCTTCTGACCATTATTCACTGGATCTCTAAACAACTCTTTCTTTGCTGATGTGTTAGTCATACATGGGGTTGTAGGTTCTACACTGATTCAGATCTGGATAGGGGTATCTTCTTCCTCATTGGATCCTGCTCCTATAGTCTTTCTTTCATATGTGACATGCAAAATTTCCTCAATTTTCTCCACAACACGAAGATCCTCTACCTCTTCTTCCTCACTCTCCAAGCCTTCCCTCTTGGATACTTCTCTTTTCTTCCTATTGAGCTTATACTGGTAGGGTCTTCCACTGCATGTTGTTCCTGCCTTCTGCATAATTTCTTGGATCTCCTCTCAATCCATCATAATAGGATATTTCTCATTACTGCAGTCTTATCTATCCATTCCCCCCTCCATACTAGACCTTCCTTAGGTTTCCCCTAATTCCCCCATGCATGCAGGGTAGTTTATCTATCTGATTCCATAGTTAATAACCCTTTATCATGTAATAATCTCTTTATCAAAGTGTACAATGATCTGATGTACCTTACCCTTGGACCCTTAAGAAACTTCGGCTCTGCTACACTGTAAGACTTCAATGTATCTACTGCAAACTTAGTGATATACCCCACTACAATGTTGTCTATCCAGAAATCTACTGCGCATGCGAAGTTATTATTCACCCTTTTCAACCGCACAATACTTTATTCTGTCCACTCCATTGATCTAAATCTATTTGATGGAAGGGTATCTTTAAACCGTGTTATCCACTCCTACAATAGCATGGGAAACTCACTAAATAAACTCTCGTGTATTTCACTGAATACGTATCTCTCCAAATATTGTCTTGAATTAAACCTAGAGCTTCTATTATCTTTTTGAACAAACTCTAGTTCTTGAACTATCAACCATATTTCAATCTCCACTTTTGTGGGGTTCCAACCTAAAAACATCCCCTTTCTTAAGCCCTCACACTATACTATGTGATACATCCCTCCCAGCCTAATTTTTTGAGTTTCAACTGACAACGTAACCATTGTTGGGTTTACTATGGGCTAACCCAGGTTCTAACTGCAATCTTACCAAAAAACCCTTCTACCATCGACCCTTCTGGATACCATAAGGAAACACAGTGCACAAAGTGCATTGCACAATCTCACCCGAGATGACTTCTATGGGTGGCCGCAAGACTCAAATGTCTACAGCCCAGGGATGGGATGTGTTTCTCTTAGAGGCATTTAACCTAATCATTGTTAACCTTCAAACCCTCATTATATCTCACTCGAGACTGTTGTCACAAATATTCTAATAGGACATCATCAACCATAATAACTGCATGTGTCAATGACAATCATTTATCTACTGTAACATAGTATTTTGATATAAACAATAGCTATACCATTTGTTTATTTAATGCTATTTTGCAGATTCCATTAGTTTATTCTTACTTTGCAGTGTCCATTCCTTTATCATATAACATATTCATCATAAAAACTCATTAAAGAAAACACAATCATAAACACTGCATGCAGTCACATAAAACACAGATATATCGTGGTTCACCCCCCCTGGGGCTATGTCCACAAAGATTTTTCGCTTGGGATCTTTATTCATATTCTCTACAAATCTAGTGCTGCGCACTATACAACTCTTCCACCATTACCTTCGATCTCCATAGATTACACAAGCTTTCAACAAGACCTTCTACTCAACCAAAAACCCTATTACAATTTCAACAATACATATGCCAACCAAAAGGACAATAACAAAGACAACCCTCCCATTTTCCTAATACATTATAATTATACAAAACTGGGACAAAGCCCTTAGAAAAACCCTAACCCTAAGCGGATTAGGTTTGTCCACTTTCTCCTTGACTTAATCTCGGCTGGTCCTCGATCCAACCGTTGCTCCAAGTCGGCGCTTGTCCACTTTCCAACTGCTCCACAATAGTTTGTCCACTTTGTAACTACTTTTCTCGGCACTGGTTTTCCCTTATTTTTGGCACTGCTTTTCCTCTATTTCCTTCGCTGCTTTAATCCCTTCAAAATTTCTTCGATGTTCCCAAAATTGGCCTGCGCCAACATGGATCCTACAATAAATTTAGGTCAAAAAAGGTTTATATCCAACATTGCAAAGGAAAACCCTATTCCTATAGGTCATTATGGGAATACCAAACTTATCTTTAATGGTCATTTTGTTGATCTCTCTTTATTCTAGGAACATCCTCCGTGAACCTTCCTTTTTATAAACCATCACCACTGGTGAAGAGAAAGCACTTTATCTAGGTTGAGTGATGCTATCCTCTAACATTTATTGAACCATACTCTTAATATCACTCTTGTGTACATAGGGGTACCTATAAGGATTAATGCTAGGTGGTACACTTCCTAGTTTCAAATTAATAGCATGGTCATGATATCGAGTCAGTGAAATACCTTTAGTAATCTCTCTAAAATACTTTGGAATGATTATTGATGAAATGTGAGAGATACATGAGAACATAGGGTCTAGATGTTTGAACATTTAATGAGAAAGAATGTGCAATTACACCATGGTGTCCCCTATTTCAAAATTTTGTCATGTTGTTAGAGATTATCAATTTAGAGGGTTTCCCTCGGATACCTCTGAGTTCAATTACTTTCCTTCCAAGAAAAATATTATGAAAAATTCTTGAAAATTAAGAGTCATTGTTCCCAAATATTATAACCAATGTACCCCGAACACAACATAGGAACCACCCATTTGGATTGCAATAATTAGATTGTTCAATAATACTCCCCCATAGTGAGCTTAATACTATCAAACTTTCTTGAATAATTTATGTTGCCTCCATTAAAATCATTATTTGAAACTATGGTGTCGGACATATAAAATAATTGAGAGGTTTGGATAGTTTGCAATTAATAAAGTTATGGGTACTACGAGAATCAATAAACACTATTACCTTTTCCTTTTTGATATATCCTTCTATCTTGGTAGTTTTGAACATTATTGATGCTAGCCAATGGATGACGAGATATTGATAAAGTAGTCTCTTCCAATTCTAGATCTTGTGACATTTCTAGTTCTTGATCTCTTCCTCTTCACAATCTATGTAGAATGTTTTCTTCTAACCAAATTTATGCTCCTTATTGTACTTTCTATCACAATTGAAACATAGTCCCTTTTCTCTTCTTCCATCCATTTTCTTAAGCATAAACCTTGTAGTTTGAGTGAGGTTAGGAGATGGAACATGCTTCTCTCTATAGTTGTTAGTGGTCACCCTTCTAGTAGCTATATTTTTACTTTCCACTTTCCTCGCCACATTGAAAGCATGCTTCAAGGATTTAGGTTTGAACAAATGCATCTCACATTGAATGCTCTCCTTCAAAGTTCCCATAAATATATTTAACAAATTATAATTTAGAATCAATATTTAGATGCATATTTTCTTTCATGTTAATTGTCTTATGCTTCTACAATGCATACCTTGTCATACTAACATACTCTCAATGGTTTATGAGAATGATATGTAAGGGACACCGTTTTTAATTTTTAATTTATAAATTATAAAATAATTCTTAATTCAGGTTATTATTTTCCACTATTCTTTTTAGATGTTGCAATACCAAAATTCACATCTATATACCAACATATTTACCAAAAACATCATGAAAAATGTAATTAAGGGCACTTGTCACATAATACTATCAAGGTTTATATTTTAAGTGGGGATCTTCACATTAATCCTTTATATGGATTTGAACATCAAAGTGCTTCACACATCCCTTTATATGGATTTGAACATATTTACCAAAAACATCATGAAAAATGTAATTAAGGGCACTTGTCACATAATACTATCAAGGTTTATATTTTAAGTGGAATCTTCACATTAATTCTTTATATGGATTTGAACATCAAAGTGCTTCACACATCCCTTTATATGGATTTGAACATCAAAGTGCTTTTAACATTTGAATTTAAGTTATAGTTTAAATGTTTTAAGTTATGTCTTTTTTAGAGGAGATTATTAGTTTAATTTAGAAATTGTTGTATATGTAGATTTTAGTTTTTTTAGGGGAGATTTTTTTTTTCAAACAAAAAAAAATTACTTATATTCATAAAATATAAAGATAATATTACAGAAATAGAGGGTAAACCATGAGCTAAGAAAATGAGATTATTGAGGTTTTCTTGAAATTCAATAACAAAATTGTGGAATCTATAGATTTAAATGGTTAAGTTTGTATAATTCTATTGCTTCCACATTTTTTAGGATGTTAAATTTATCAATAATCTAAACTTTCTTTATTTTGAATTTTTCCCATTAACATAAAAATATATCTAGCTTTTTCCCATTGACATTAAAATATATCTCTTTATTTCATAAGGAAATAGATTATAAACTTCAGCCATGAGTTAAAGATAGTGAGATTATTCATTAAATTTTTCTAGAAATTCAACAACAAAATTGTCAAATCTATAGATTTAAATGGTTAAATTTGTATAATTCTAATGCCTCCAAATTTTTTTAGGATATTCAATTTATCAATAATTTAAATGTTCTTTATTTTGGTTTTTTCCCATTTTTCACATAAAAAAATTATATATCTTTATTTAGGCTTTTTCCATTGACATAAAAATATATATCTTTATTTAGGCTTTTTCCCATTGACATAAAAATAAATCTCTTTATTTCATAAGGAAAAAACCACATACCAAAAAAACAAGTGACAATGAAATGCCACAAGAAATGGAAAATACAGTTGGCCTAGTGATTTTCTCCGGCCTTTGAGAAGCGCACTAATAATGCAGTGATGGTTCATTCGACGGAAAATAAATTATAGATACTAAAATTTTGACGAACCCATTCTAATTTTTATGAAAATAAAAATCTTATAATAGTAAATTTCTAAAACGCTTGAAATTCTAATTTTACCCAAAAATCTATCATTCATAAAATAGTATGATTTAAAAAACTTGATTATATATTAAGCTGTGTCGCATGGATTTGTCACAAAAGTTTATCAGTGAGCATGATAATGGCTTCTCTGGATTCTCAATGGACTCTCATTTCTTTACTGTTGTTTCTCACTGCCGTCGCATCTGCTATTGACGTGCGTGACATGAATATTGACGAATACATCAATTATATCAATCCTTCAGCAGTACATAAATTTCAGGTAATTTGGTAATTTTGAATTAAATTATATTTTTATTAAATTTTGATTATATATATTGTTTGAGTAGGTTTAATGGTTAAGAATATGTGTTTCTTCCGAGAGGTCACAAGTTCAAATTCAGAGAAGAGTAGAATAGAATAAAGTATGTATACCTCAATAAATTTTACCAATAAAATCGCTGGAAGAGAAAGTCTCATACACCAATTTAATATTTTACTTGACCGTAACCTTAAAAATATATTATTATTATTGTATACAATCTTCTGCTAATATTTTTCTTCAAAAATCTTATCTTATGCAGAATGAACATGGAGATACCATTCTGTGTGTATTATACACTGATCAAATATCTCTTAAGGCAAGTATTAATGTATATGAGGATATCATAAAAACAAACTAAGAAAAAATGATGGAGGATGGGGTATAAGATATGATTCATGTGAATTTGAAAGGTGGATGGTGCATTACATAGGCCAAAGGGCATGACCAAGAACTCATAATGACCCCTATGGGTTCAAAATTCAGTTTTAGGAATATCGATATCTTTCATACATATCTGGTGGTATCCAAATCAAAGATCAAGTTTGGTAAAGGACCGAGCCATCCAAAAGGTCATCAATGAATATAGGAATGGAGAATTTATCTTTGATGGTAATTTTGTTGAGGGATAAAAAATTAGGGCACATATGCTAGGTTCCTTCTTTATTGAGTACCATGACAACAAGAGAATAATAAGGGCTAGTACTAGGATGGATAACACTTTCCACTAGCAAGTCTTGAACAATTTTCTCAATTTCATTCTTTTGGGAAAATGGGTTACAACAAAGGTGAACATTGGGAGGAAGACTACTAAGGACAAACATGATGGAATGATAATGGGTGCCATGGGAAGGGGGAATTCGTTATGGGTTTTCAAAGATAGATTTGTGTTTGGAGAGAAGAGACTATATGTCATAATGAGTAGTAGGGGAGGGAAACTCAATTGATTGAATGGCATGGAGTTGTGAAACAATTATAGAGTGATATTTTCTGAGTAGTTTCTCCATTCAGTGGGAATTGATTATCTCAAGGGAACCTATCGTGATGCCTTGGAATTGATATTGTTTTCCATCATGTTGGAAGTGCATGGTTAATTCCTTGAAATCCATAGATATGGGGTCAAGTGTGTGCAACCATTCAACACCAAGGACAATGTCACAACTTCCCATGTTGATAGAAAAGATACGATATTCCAGGTGGTAATGACCAATTTGCAGACACATGTTTTGACAATTCCCTCCACATTTCATGGACCACCATTTGTAATCATGATTTGAAAATTGTTGACTACATAGATATAACATGTAGTCTATTGGGAAATGTGATGATGAATAAAATTATGGGTGCTTCCACTGTCGATGAGGATGATGAATTTCCTATTCTTGATATAGCCAATTAATTTAAGTGTTTGAGCATAAGAGATACCAGTGAAGACAATGAGGGAGATATGTAGTTCAACTTCACGAGAATTAGATGATTGAGTATGATCATATACTTGGGGTATAAATTTAAAATGGGAATCATCGACATCCTCCTCAACAATGTCCTCATAAATGGCCATAATTTTTTTTTCTCCTAACACTTGTGCCCCAAAAAATACTTGTCATCACAATTATAGAAAATTCCCTTAAGTTGGAATTCAACTATTTATTCTTTGGTTAATTTGTGGACATTAACAGGAGAGGAAGGAGGATCAATATTAGTGGGCCATGGGAAAGGAAGGAATGAGGGTTTTTTTGTTTTGGGAAGATCCTGCTTGTTGTTATTTCTTGTATCCATGAGTGGATGGAAGCCAATTTTTGGGGGTGATCCATTAGGACACGAGCTCATATGTCATATTTAAGGGCCACTAATGAAGAATTCATAGAAGAAGTTGTCATAGTTGTTATTTATTCTGAAGTCCAAGTGCTCAAGAGTGGTGATATAGTATTCCAATGTAATAGACAATTTCATCTTGGTCAAACAACCCAAATGATGGTTGTCCATGTCAAAGCGTTCATAAAGGTCGAAAACAAACGAGTTTCAAGAAATATACTCATGGTGTGAATTTTTACACAATTTCCACCATTGCTAACATTTATGATCCAAATAGAGGAAATTTGTATGAAGTTTTTCCAAATCATCAATAATTCCATGTAAGGAGAAATAATGTTCCATTTGAGTAACCCAACCTATGGGGTTTGATCCATCAAATTTATTCACATCATCTTTGGGAAGAAAAAGGTCATGATGAAGGGGTTTGGAATGAAATGCCATGGTATTAGAGGAGTCAACTCCTTCTATATGTGAAGGTTTGTGAGAGGAGGTACGACCCTGTGGCTGGCTCATCCATTTGTTGATGGTATTTGCGAGGGAGTAAAATTTTCCATTGAGGGATTCAAATGGGGAAATGAGGGACTCAAATTTTGTATTGGTTGAAGAAATTTCATAATTCATGTTTTGTATTCTAGTCTTATTCTAGTTGTTGCCAACTTGTAAGGTAAGGATTTCTTAGTTGCAGGTGAGAGACATTTGCAAATTAAGAAAGAAAGAAGTGGGCAGGTGGGTCCACATAGAAAAGGGTTATGGGTGAGGGGTACCACTGTGATGAGTGTGGGGAGAGGAAGCCAATGKAATACGTCCCAGATAAGGGTTCCGAGGAGGGTGAGTAGGTCAATAGGTAAAAAAGGATTATATGTGATGGGTACCATGATGATTAATACGAGGAGAGAAATTCAATGGGATAGGTTCCAAATAAGAGTGTCGATGAGACCACTATACTTTTTTTTTAATTCATCCAGAGTTATACTCCAACCTAAAGAATACTTTAGTGACATAATTCCCAAATGTTTGGTAGTAAACATTTTATGGTAATTTGATAAACTGTATGTAGGAGGCAACATTGTGTGACATAATTTATCCTTTATGTGTGTTTTTTTCTATTATGGTAGCAAGGGTTAGGGTTTCAAGGGTTCCTAAGGACAATGGTTTTACTTATACTATAGCTCTTTGATATACCAACGTGTTCCAATAGTAGTACTCAACCCAATATCTTAGCTCACTAACTAAGGAGGCTTGGATGTACCCTTATCCATACTACCTGATTACCTAGGTACGGGAGAGTAGTCTTCTTGAGTATTTTTCTTGGTGCCAATATAGTAGTTAGGTGGTTGATAAGTTGATCTATAGCTGGTTTTAAGATACCTATGGGACTCTTTATATACCTTAGGGTATGTGGGAGTGAATAGTCATGTATTGGTTATGTCTAATGTGGTACTACCTGAAGGGGTACCAACAAGGTTTACATAGGTTTCCAACAAGGTGAAACAATGTGTTTCAAGTAACCTTTGGAACTAACTATGTTTCTTGCATGTACTCCTCCCCAGCTGCATATTTAGTCATTAAATGCCATATCACTATGCTTTAAATATGTCGATAGTACACCTCTCTAGCCTAGAATTGTTTTGTCTAAAATGTTTTAGAGGAAATTTCTCTGATACCACTTGTAAGGTACCTAATGCATTATGTAGAGTATAAACCGAATTTGTCTGAAAAATATCAATAGAAAGAGAAACATATAGAGAAAAATAACACTATAAATGATAGCTTTATTTAAATAATTCCAAGTTCACTTGCCTCTTAGAGGGGGAAACCTTCAACATAGTAGAGCTCAATTACAAAATAATTCTCAATAAAAAACTTTCCCATCCTTTATACTCTTGTTTATACTATTTCTATCTTCTAGAGAACATTCTAGAGGAAGATATTTCTAGAAGCATAAACTTCTATTAAGTCTTCTTACAGTAGGCATGTTCACATTATTACATAGAACTTATTTACTAATGTTATAATTTATTACATACAAAACATATTATTCTACCTACATGAGGGTTTAGGGAGGTTAGGTCCCTAACAATACATAACTGACTCCATGTATATTCTCTAGTCAAGTGCGACACCAACGAATATCCAAATAAGACTCATTGGGACTTAACAACTTGAGAAAACACATAGACTCATAATAGTTCCTTTCATCCCCCGAATGTTTGTTTTGGTTGATCTTTTCACTACTTAAATAATAAAAGATTAAAGTGTGGAGGAAATTTTCCATGTTGCAAGTAACTTGAGTCTTAACCACGTTAGAGACAATATGAAAAAAATCAAGGAAAATATGTGGTAGAAACAAAACAATAAATAAACACCCAAGTGCATTCCCCCTATGGAATAATGATTTGTTTTGAATGTAGTTAGAGAGGAAAACACATAAGCTACCAAGTAGTGGATGAAAGTGAGTAGTAAAAACCAATGTGTGGTAGTAAAATACCACGTGTAGGATACTTTATGGGTAAGGCCATAAAGATATAATAAAGGAGAATATGATGAACAATCCAATCTAAATATATGATTCTCTTATTCTAATGAAAAAAAATCAAAATGGGTGCCTAAAGAAAAAGAAGTGATAATCTAGGGAAACCCATTATAGAAAGATTTTGTTGTCATATGTGTATAAAGGAATGAGGAAGCAAGATGGGATATTGCACAAACATACCATGTGGATTCTTGGGTTTACTATGGGTTGACCCAGGTTCTAACTATAATCTTACCAACAAACCCTTCTACCATCGTCCCTTTTGGATACCAGAAGGAAACACAACGCACATAGTGCACTGTGTAGTCTCACCCGAGATAGATTCTATGGGTGGCTGTAGAAATTGGATGTTTGCAGCCCGGGGATGGGATGTGTTTCTCTCAGAGGAATTTAACCTACTCATTGTTAACCTTCAAAACCTCATTAGATCTCACTCCAGAACACTGTCACAACTATTCTAATAGGACTTAATCAAACATCATAACCGCATGTGTTCAATGAAAATCATTTGTCTACTATAACACATTATTCTGATCTAAACACTAGCTATAACATTCATGTTTTAGTGCTATTCTACAGATTCCATTAGTTTATTCTTACTGCGCAGTGTCTATTCCTTTATCATATAACATATTCATCATAAAACTCATTAAAGAAAATACAATCATAAACACTTCATATAGTCACATAAACACAAATATACCATGGTTCACCCCCCCCTGGGGATACATCCACAAAGATTTGTCACTTGGGCTCTTTATTCATATTCTTTGCAAATTGAGTGTTGTGCATTGTACAACTCTTCCATCATTACCTTTGATCTCCACAGATCACAAAAGTCTTTCAACAAGACCTTCTACTAAACCAAAAAATCTATTACAATCTCAACAATACATATGTCAACCAAAAGGACAATAACACAGACAACCCTCCCATTGTCCTAATTCATTCTACTTATACAAAACTGGGACACATCCCTTACAAAAACCCTAACCTTAAGTGGATTAGGTTTGACTACTTTCTCCTTGACTTAATATCAGCTGGTCCTCGATCCAACCATTTCTCCAAGTCGACGCTTGTCCACTTTCCAACTGCTCCACAACAGTTTGTCCACTTTGTAACTTCTTTTCTCGGCACAGGTTTTCCCTTATTTTCAACGCTTATTTTCCTCTATTTCCGGCGCTGCATTAATTCCTTCAAAACTTCTTCGATTTTTCAAAACATTGGCCTGCGCCAACATGCCCCCAACACTGACATCATGACTCATCCCGAGTCACTCACGGACTCCAACATCTTTCACTTCATGTGTGAGTGATTCATACATCTCTGCTATCTGTTGGCATTTCTCTTGAGCTTGGATTCTCTTCTCCTTCATGGCTTCTACCACCTACGCAGTGACTGGAGGTCTTAATACCTCTCCCCCATCCAAGCCTATCTATTCTATGCTCAATTTCGTTGCGTCAATATCCATGACCAATTGCTCTGCCTTCTCCTGCAAGGCCTCTAACTGAGCCTATCTTGCCATCTTCTGCACCTGTACCGCTTTTTCCTCTACCTATAGGCTCTTCATTTCTACGACAGTCTTGATCTTCTCTGAAAGTAATGTTGTCTTCTGTCATTGCTTTACATATTCCATTGTTGCATGCAATTGGTATTCCTTCCCTTGCATCTCTTGTAGGCTCCCATCCTCCAATAATTGTTTCAACAGTTGGGTGCTCCTTTACCATAGTTATGTCATTCTATGTATACTCTACATGATGTTCTCTGTAGATGTTGTCACGTCCTGCTCTCTTTGTGTTTTGATTTCTGGAAAAGTATTAGGTACTGTGTTCTCCTCCAACTCCCTGATCTGTTCCTTATACTCCCTCATATCCTACATTATTTTCGTTATCTTCTCTTCCGAAGATGCTCCCTCTGATTATGTGTTCTTTGATATGGCTTGAAATACTATATATATCTTCTTCTCCATCTCGTCCAATTTTTGTTGTGCTATATTCTTCACCTTCTCCTCTTGGATAACTGCCTCCTTCTGTGAGGTGTTGTCTTCCAGCTCCAATTGTAATTTTGTCGCATCAAAACTTGCCCTGAACTGAATCTCTTGAGTGATGCTAATATGTAATTTATACAGTGCCTTTGTTGGAATCTTGGGAAATTCCAAGTCCAATGTATCAATGTATTTCAGGGGCTTATGTTTTGTCTCCTCATCAATAAACAACATTTCCGGTGTTATGATGAAATTCACACTCCCTTGCACTGTAATTTTCACTATTTCTCCAACAAGAACTCCTTCCTTATTCTACGCTCATTTCTCTTTCTGTTATTTCTTTGCCCTGATATTCAACTACTCCAATGCAATTTTCACTTCATGTATCTACTCCAGAATCAAAGCCCTGTGATTCTTGACATTCTCCCATACTTCTGATAGTTGATCTTCTACTGTAGTGGCTATCAGCTCCACATTGTCCACTGTTAGTGATGTTTCCATTATTTTTTTGTGGGCCTTCGTCTTCTTTTTGGAGCCACTTTTTTGCTCCCATGTTCTCTTATTTTGGGCTTCTGATGGCTCAGATGCCTCTAGCATCTACGTATCCATGTATTTATCCTTCCCAATTTCTTCCTCCATAGGTTTCTCCCATGTCTCTGTTCTTATTTCATCTGTGCACACCTGCTCTATTGTTTCCCTTGGTGCTTGCGTTGTGCTTCGAAGCAACGTGTAGTGGGCTACCCCACACTTTCTTGTCCTCGACAGGAACATACTATATGTTGGTTCTTTCCATCCTACCAATGCAATGAGGATGAGTAACCATGAGTAGTGGAAATCAGAGCCCCAATCCTACGTGTCTTGGCAATCCTCCAAGAATGAGTTAAGTATATAAGAGGACCATCTCATCGAGCTCCCCTTCGCACACTGCGCTACAACCTCTACCACTATTTTTGGTACTTCCTCCTTTATTCACTTGCACATTAATTTGAAACCTAAGAGCCTTGTCACAAATTTCATTGCGGGATCGTTGATGTCATTGATCCTGATTCCCCTGTTACCTCTCTCCGCACCATACTTTACCTTTATTTCTTTGGAGATGGATTTTGATTTTGTTTTTTCCTCTAAATACTGCTCTGACTTCTCCCCATCCATGGGTATCCCTGTGCTTGTTGTGATCAAATCAACGTTGATAGGCACTGGCCTATCCATCCATAGAAATCCTCCATGCACTCTTGCTAGGAGTTTCTTCACACATCCATTGATGTGTTTACTGTGCTCGAAGTGTGGTATATCTAGTAAGTTCATTATTACTGTGTTGTAGAGACCCAATATCCACTGGGTAGGTTCTGTTAGCACCATGATTTTCATAGCTAAGGTTAGAAGTTTGTCAAAAATTTGCAAAGTCATGCTTGTTAGCACCCATACTAATTTTATGTCTGGCATCGTCTAACATATCCAAGGGCCAGTTTCAAAAGGAAGTTTATAATTTATTATTTCCATTTCTATTTGGAACTGTGAACTGCAAAATTTTCTACGTGCGCTGCACAGAGCACTTCACCGCGCAAAGGATTTTGTCGCGTAGTCGGCTATCGCGCATAGGATATTGTCGCATAGTGGATTTCACCGTGCAAAGGATTTTGTCGCACAGTGAATTTGTTCGCACAATGGGCTGTCACGCATAGGATGTTGTCGTGTAGTGGATTTTCCAGCGCACAGGCTACAGGTCGCGCTGCACAAATTATTGGTTTAGTGGTCAACTTCAAGATCACTTTCTGATCAACTGGAGAGAAATTTTGAACATCCCCAAGATTTTTTTGTTGAGTACAAACCAAAAAATAAAAACCTCTCTCAGAGTTTAAAAACATTTCATATTTTGGGATATTAAAAGGGATATTTGAGCCCTATTTTCCAGTTTTCATGATTTCTTGTCCGAGACATGTTTTTGCGACATGTATTCCGACTAGTTGGAGATGAATTTAAACAATCCTATAGAGGTTTTTATTTATAACGGGCTTAAATACAAAAACGTCTCTCATATTCGGAAAAACGTTTTTTATTAGTGAGATATGATGTCATATTTAACGCCTATTTTTCCAGTTTGCTACGCAATCTGCTATGTTTTTTGTTGTAGGTTATTGTTGCGTAGAAGACTTGCTATGCAAGGGTGACATAGTGTCCAAAAGTGCACATGATGGATCATCACAACCATATTGTCGAATTTTGATCATGATCAATGATTTTAAAGAATGTTTCGGTTACGATTATGATTTGGCAAAGTCGGGTTTTCTATTTTTAGTGAATCCATTGAAGTTATTGTTCTCTTTCAAAGAAAACAGATCCATGATTCTAGGAGAGAGTAGTTCGACCCTAGCAGCCAAGTGTGAAATTAGTTTTCTATATATGGGGATCATTTTCATGTAAACGGGGTTGGTTGGCAAAATTGGTATAAACAATAGCTATTGTATGTAATTTGAGTTTGACCGAAACTTAATACAAAAGTCCAATAACTTTGATGAAAAGATTCTAATTGTAGTAGTTGGATGTATTGTTTTCCCTTTGTTTGAGTACGTGCTTCCTGTTATCTTTATTCATATCTTTTTCTGTCTAATTCATAATGAATTTTCGAACCTGTGGATTTGCTGCGCAGTGCCCCTTATTTGCGCCATTTAGACAAAACGTTTTTCTTCTAAAATTTAACTCCAAATTCACCCACAGCGGTGCTCCAACATACTTCATGTATTTTCTCCTCACCACCCATTACTATTTTTCACTGAAGACTATTGCTCTCTTAGCCTTTATCTTCTCAAAGTTTAGTCACCAAGTCATTTTTTTCTGTTGTTTTCTCGAATCGACTCCATAGCCCAAAGTCTTATTTTCTTGCGCCAATATAAACCGAACCCATTGTATCAAATGTTTTAAATCTAGCCACTACTTCAAAATCCATATCTCGCACAAAGATTGTGCCTCCCGAGAGATCCCTCTCCAGATCCGAAAGGCTAGTTTTGGGTCTCAAAGTTGGTTGAAAAAGTTACCTTCATTGTCTATTTATCAACCAAACAGATTTACAGAGTGCTAACAGGTTCCAACAATGGCGTGCCTCATGGGCCCTCTCCCCTGCTCTCCAAATAGTTTTGTGGCACCAAATATGGTAATTTGATTGTGTCAGCTTCGTCATGGTCAAAGTATTTGATGGAATCTACTCCTCCCACCATCTCATCCTCGACCTTCACTTCCTCGAGGATATTTGGCATCACTATTTCCCATTCTTCCTGTGCGCGTGATATTCCTTGCGTACTGCTCTCAGCTCACACCTTCTTCCTCCCTTGCGGTGATGACACCCTCACCTCTAGTATGCCCTGGTGCTCTGTTTCATGTTCTTCTGCTGTCTCTAGGCCATGCTGTGCTGAATACATGGCATGTTTGCCCTGCTGTGGCCCATTTCCCCTGGATGCATCGAATTTTGTCCTCCTCAAGCTGCCCAACCTCCTGTTCTAGGTTTCCTTCTTCCTAGACTTCCATATTGTGTGGCTCATACTCTAGTGTTTGAATCTCATCCACATCCACGACTGTGGGCATCTCTTGAGTCCCTGTTTGTGTCACTTGAGCACTATTTCTTGTGTTTCGCCCGACTCTGCTCGATGCTCAAACTCTTGGTGGCGACATCTTGTTGAAATTCAACCTGCTGAACACAAATCTCCACTCATTATTATCACTTCACACTCTCTCATGCTCAACTCTCGTTCTTCGTTCTTATCCTTAGCGAAAAAATACAAATGACCACATTTCCCCCCTTTTCCAACTTTTATAGTGGGACAACGAAATGACAATTGTTCTAGACTAACAATTTTCACTTTTTCACTTTTTCTTGCATGATCCACTTTTTGTGCCTGTCAATTATTTTCCTGCGTGCAGTGTCTTCAACACTAGTTTTTCTATGGCACATTGTCAATGCTAACAATTCTATTACATCAAAACCTCTAATATTCTCTTATCTTTTTGTCTTTTTGTTACATTTCTTCTTTTTATGGATTTTTGTATTTCTCTTCTAACATCTACTATATACAATATGTACAATCATACCTTTCTCTTTGTTTTCACCTCAATTTGATAGGTGGATTGTCTTGATGAAGCTTCAGTCGACTGCCATTCACTAGTCCTCTAAGATTCTTCCCTGCCATATCTTTCAGCTGCACAACACCTCCATTTGTGATAGCCTCTACCTGATAAGGCCCTAACCAATGCATATTGAACTTCCCAGGTTGTTGTAAATACCTGGTGTCATAGAGGAGAACTATATATCCTTCCTTAAAACTTTTCTTCTTTATGTGTCTATCATGCAAAGATTTGTCCTTTTCTTTCTGTACTTCCTGGTGGAATCCTACTAATTTTTTTTCTTCTTCCATATCCATTAACTGATCCAATATTTCTTGTGCAACACCTTCTTCTATCATGTTGGCGATTGCTAAAATGCATAGATTAGGTATTAAATAATCCAATGGAACCACTGCTTCCGGACCATACACCAGTCTGAACGGTGTCTGTCCTGTAAGATTTTTTCATGTAGTCCTATAAGCCCATAATACTGATGATACCTTCAAATCTGAATCATCCCTATTCACATTGCAAATCTTTGTTAGTGCATTCTCTAGAATCTTGTTAAAATATTCTACTGTACCATTTTCCTGGGGATGGTAAGGTGTGGTATTATGATGATATATCTCAAATTCTTTTGTCATAGTTCTGATTGTATTGTTAATAAAGTGAGTTCCCTGTTCACTCAACAAAATTCTAGGACATCCAAATCTAGTCATCACGTTTTCAAAGAGAAACCACACTACAGTTTCTGCACTGCAATCCTTCACTGGGGCTACTTCTGCCCATCTAGTTAGATATTTTGTCGCAGTCATGATGTATCTATCTCCTGATATCCTTATTGGTGGATTAATGGTTCCAATGAAATCCACAACCCATTTATCAAATACCTAAAAAGTTGCTTGGGGCATAAGTGGCATTTCATCCCTTCTGGATGGTTTCCCCACCCTCTGACAAACATCACAGGTCTGGCAGTATTCCTTTGCATCCTTATGTACTTTAGGCCACCATAATCTTGTGTGCAGAACCTTCTGTGCTATAGGATTTCCTACACAATTCCCTCCATCTATTCATTCATGTGCTTCTGATAACACCATGGATCATTCATGCTCCATCACACATCTTCTCATAATTCCATCTCCACCTACCTTGCATAAATGACCTGCAATCAACTGATAGTCTGTAGTGCACACTACCAACTGTTTTTTTTGAACGACAATAAATTCCTTGGGATCCATTCCTATGCTAAAAATACAATAATGTCAGCAAAATAATCATTAGCAATATGAATAGAAAATAAGTTAGCATAAGGAAAATTCTCCAAGTTCTTTGGCTCCACTCCATTAGTAATTATTGATAAATGATCTGGTCCTGCATTCAACTTCCCTGGTTTTACTAGGATTTCAAAATCATATTCTTGAAATAATAACAACAATCTACAGATCATTCCCCCCAACACTAGCTTGTTAACTAGGTACTTCAAAGTGAAATGATTTGTAAACATATTAAAATGTTGACCCAATAAATAAGCTTTGAACTTATGTAAGGCATATACCATAGCCATACCTTCCCCTTCTGTAGTATTATAGTTCTTCTCAGGCTTAGATAAATTTGTACTAGCAAAAGATATTGGGTGATCAATGTCTCCTTCACCCGATTGTGCCAAAACTACTCCGAGTGCAATGGATGAAGTGTCCACATGCACATGAAATGATTTTTTCCAATCTGGAAAGCTCAAAATTGGTGTTGTCACCATATTATCCTTCAATATGTCCAAGCTCTCTTGAAATTCATCATTCCATTGAAACCTGATGTCTTTCTTTAGTAACTTCTCCATGGGAATAATAATATTTGCATAACCCTTTATAAATTTCCTATTGTACCCTGTGTGTCCCAATGTTTCTCTCAACTGGCGCACTGACTTTGGTTGTGGTAAGTTGACAATAACACCAATCTTTGCAGGGTATACTATCAAGCCCTGTTTGCATACAATGTGTCCAAGTAGGATGCCAAATGGTGTACTGAATATACGTTTCTTAATGTTCAAGGAAATACGACATTTTCTACATCTTTCTAACATTAACCTCATAATTTCTACATGCTCCTTCAATAAACTAAATACTGTCCAATCATCTAGATACACCTCTAAAAACTTATGTATAAAATCCTTGAATGCAACTACTACTACTCTAGAAAATATCGTTGGTGCATTCCTTAAACCAAATATATTTAATGTGTACTAGTATGTCTCCCACTCTGTTGCAAATTCATTTTTGTACATGTCCTCCAGAGCAATTATGATCCGATGGTAACCTAAAAATCCATTTGTGAAGGAGTAGACGTCCTGTCCTCCCACATTCTCTAAAACTTCATCTGCAAATGGAGTAGGAAAAGGACCATGCATGAATGCATCATTTAATTTTCTCAGATTCACACATATCCTAATCCCTCCAGTCTTCTTTTCGTGGACCACCATTGGACTAATACACTTTGATTCTTCCACAGGATCTATGATTCCTCATTCTAGCATTCTGTCAAGTTTTTCCTTAAACGTATGCTTATAGATGGGGTTTAATCTGTATGGTCTCTGTCTCACTGGTCTTGCATATGGTTTGAGGGGTATCTTCATCTCTCCAAGTTCTCTTGCTACCCTTTTCATCTCTGAAAATGTGACTGGGAACAAATCACTTTATTCGCATAGTAATTTAGTTATCTTTTCCATTGTCTCACTATCCTAGTAGTCTCCGATGATGGTTATCTTGGGTTTCTCTTCAGTCTCAATATTGACCTTCTTAATCCTCATTGTTGCAGTAAATTATTCTGATTGTAAATGAGGTCCTTCTAACCCTCTTTCTCCTTCCCCTTCAAATCTCTGTATGTCACGTGGGTTTTCTTCTACTTCTTCATCCTCTTCAACCTAATAACAGTAAACTAATTGTTAAAGTGTTTATTTTCTGTAGTCTCTATCTATTGTCACTGTATCTACCCCATATTCTTCAAATATATTCATTTTCATCCTCTTTAATTCCAGGTCCACCGATGGATTCTCAATTTCAAATGAAAAGGTCTTAATAAATTTTTTCTCCACTATGCCCCAACTCACAATTTCTCTGTGTAGTTCCTGCTCCTTGTACCAATTTCTAGGTATTCCTTCCAATGTATGAAAAAAATAATGCGTCCATTCCCCTGGTGGTACCAATCTCTAGTTAGTGACACAATAATTTATATGATGTCTTGGGTTCCCTCTTCCATCATACTTTTGTAAGGGTCTTTCTTACTAACTCCTACCAAATCTTATGCGCATCAGTCACTTACATTGATACCAGTCCCGAATTACCTCCTTTTGTGCACCCTACCATCGTGCAGGTGTGTCCCTTAGTGCTATATCCAACACTAGTAATCTCTGACTATCCAAAACCTTTGATTCAACCTCTTTCAGAAATTTTTCTAAATTGTCCTCTTCAGTAAATGAGGGAAATTGTCTTACTTATATCCCAACACATCTTACTGCGTGTGTAACTCTAGCACAACTCCTAGTAGAGAATTCATGCAATCTTTTCTTCTAGTTTTCTACTCCAGTATCCAAATATGACATATCGGAATTGATAATACTCCAACTGAGTACTCCATTTGCAGTTGGATTCACATAGTCTTCCTCTCATGAAGTAGTTCTATACAACTAGTTTACGTCATCCCCTAGAACACTGTTAGACAAAGGTTCTACATATATTTCACAATATGAGGGATCTAAAGGTTCTACTACCTTAAATTTCCTAGCTTCAAATATCATCTTTCTAGTCTTCAATTTAATTATGGCCTTATTGTCAAAGGCCCAATCAATTCCAAATAGTGTTGGAAATGGTATAGACTCATCCACCATATCAATTACTTCAAAATATGTTGTGGTGCACACACCATCTAAATCTACTGTTGTATTTTTCAGTATGCCTATAAGAATCACACTATGCTAGTTCTCTAACTTCAATTGGATGTTGGAATACCCGAGTGTAGGTTCTCCCATTGCTTCCCAAGTCTTCTTTGGCAAAATGTTGACAACTGATCCTAAGTCTAGGATAACATTTCCCATATTAAAATCTCCTATATTTTCATTCAATCTGAATTCTCTACCGATTCTTTTCTTTCTATGGACTTGATTAATCTTCTTAGGTTCTATTCCTACCCCTTATTCTATGTTATATTTCTCAAGCATGTTTTTTAAACAAATCCATGACATTCTTATCATTGAGTAATTTAAAGCAAGATTCCGGGAAATTCTTTAAGTTACTTAATTTCTTTGTTTTCTCTCCTTTTTAAGTATGATCCAAATACTAATGCATATAAAAATAGGAGTATCATACCTCAACACAGTGTTTGATGTGGATGCTTCATTATTCTTCAGAAACTCCTTCTTTGCTTCCTTGAAAGTTTCCTTCTCCTTTTTTGTAACAAACTGTTGTTGTGGCTAAGTGTTCTTCCGAATCCAATACTGAGATTCATTCTTCTGATCCTGTGCATTTTCTCCTGTCTTCACTCATCCTCTAGTCACTATATTGATGTTCCTCCCAGGATCCCTTATTTCTACAACAATCCACTAAACATTCTAGTTATTTAGATTTCTCTTCTCCTATATCTTTGTCATTAAATTCGGGCACTCTTCTGTCATGTGATCTGTTGGGAGAAAGTACATAGATGTTGTTGCTGGTCGAGGATAGTCTCTGGCATAGTGTCCTTGCTATTGATAGTTATGGAAGATAATAGGCCCTCTTCCTCTGCCCATTCCTCCTCTTCCTCTGCCTCTAAATCCTCCTTTGTTCCCCTATGGATCCATGTTCTATTGATGATACTGTGGTGCCTAATTATACTATGGGGGTTGCTGAAAATGTGGCACCACTTGAAATTGTTGTGCATTGCCAAAATGTGGTGCAATATATCCTACCATCAACTCAACTTGCATCCTATATGCATATGAGGTTGTTTCCTTCATTAACTCCAGAGTTCTACAATTTGTGTCTTCATGTCCCACTGACTTACAAAAGTTACATAAAGTACTCTTTGGTTATGTATTATACTTCTACATCATAGGGAAGTGATAAGGATCATGCCCATGTGTCTTGCATATTTCACACCAAGGCCCTCCTATAGGCAATGGAGTTGGGATTCCTACTCCCAGATACTGCACAAATGTAGGACACTCATTCTTGTGATGTCCCTCTGATCTGCACAGAGTACACCACCCTGCTTCTCTTTTCTCCCTACTCTTATTTTCGTTTATTTGCACTGTCAAGTTCTTTAGTTCTTCCTTCAACTCCTCTATAGTTGGGTCTGACTACTTATATTGATTCTCCTCTAACTGCATAACTGCTTGAAGTTCCTCTGCCTGGGTTTGAAATTTTTGTTGTCTCAGTGGATATTTGAAGTGTGGTAACAAAGATTTTATAAACAACTTTCTGTGCTTCATGTAAGAAATGGGATACTTCAATTTACCTTTCAATGTCTTGAACTTCTGATTGATGTCCCATACAAACTCTCCTGGTTTTTGTCTAACCTCAATCATCTCATTCATAAACCGATCCTCTAATTTTGGCCTCTGAAACTTAGTGATTAGTGACTGCTTGATCTCTGTTATTGTTCCCGACACACCATGTGGATTGTTTACTTCTAGAATCATATACCAATCCAATGCACGATTTTTGAACGTTATTGCTAACTGCACTACTTTTGTTGCCTCATTAGTGACTCTTTTTTATTCCCATATTCATTCACACATGAATAGGTGCTTCTCTTGATCTTTTGATACATCCCCATGAAACTTTGGTAATATTATCGTTGGATCTACGCCTTCCATTGTCGAATGTGTTGTACCTGCTCTGCACGGTACTACTATCTTTGTACAGTTGTTCGGAATTGAACTTCCACTGGTGTTGCTACTGGTACTTCCACTTGTACGGATACTTATATTGCTACTGGTACTTCCACTTGTACCCTCACTTCTAGTCTGATCTCCTAGCTTCTTCTGATCGTTATTCACTGGATCTCCAAACAACTCTTTCTTTGTTGATGTGTTAGTCGTACATGGGGTTGTAGGTTCTACACTGATTCAGATCTGGATAGGGGTATCTTCTTCCTCATTGGATCCTCCTCCTATAGTCTTTCTTTCATATGTGGCATGCAATATTTCCTCAATTTTCTCCACAGCACGAAGATCCTCTACCTCTTCTTCCTTACTCTCCAAGCCTTCCCTCTTGGATACTTCTCTTTTCTTCCTATTGAGCTTATACTGGTAGGGTCTTCCACTGCATGTCATTCCTGCCTTCTGCATAATTTCCTGGATCTCCTCTCGATCCATCATAATAAGATATTTCTCATTACTACACTCTTCTCTATCCATTTCCCCCTCCATACTAGACCTTCCTTAGGTTTCCCCTAACTCCCCCATGCATGCAGGGTAGTTTAGCTATCTGATTCCATAGTTAATACCCCTTTATCATGTAATAATCTCTTTATCAAAGTGTACAATGATCTGATGTACCTTACCCTTGGACCCTTAAGAAACTCCAGCTCTTCTACACTATAAGAATTCAATGTATCTATTGCAAACGCAGTGATATACTCCACTACAATGTTGTCTATCTAGAAATCTACTGCGTGTGTGAAGTTATTATTCACCCTTTTCAACCGCACAATACTTTATTCTGTCCACTCCATTGATCTAAATCTATTTGTCGGAAGAGTATCTTTAAACCGTGTTATCCACTCCTGCAATAGCATGAGAAACTCACTAAATAAACTCTCGTGTATTTCACTGAATATATATCTCTCCAAATATTGTCTTGAATTAAAATTAGAGCTTCTATTATCTTTTTGAGCAAACTCTAGTTCTTGAACTGTCATCCATATTTCAATATCCACTCTTGTGGGGTTCCAACCTAAAAACATCCCCTTTATTAATCCCTCACACTATACTACATGATACATCCCTCCCGACCTAATTTTTTGAGTTTCAACTGACAACATAACCATTGTTGGGTTTACTATGGGCTAAACCAGGTTCTAACTGCAATCTTACCAAAAAACCCTTCTACCATCGGCCCTTTTGGATACCATAAGGAAACACAGTGCACAGAGTGCATTGCACAATCTCACCCAAGATGACTTCTATGGGTGGCCACGAGACTCAAATGTCTGCAGCCCAGGGATGGGATGCGTTTCTCTCAGAGGCATTTAACCTAATCATTGTTAACCTTCAAACCCTCATTATATCTCACTCGAGACCATTGTCACAACTATTCTAATAGGACATCATCAACCATAATAACTACATGTGTCAATGACAAGCATTTATCTACTGTAACATAGTATTTTGATATAAACACTAGCTATACCGTTTGTTTATTTAATGCTATTTTGCAGATTCCATTAGTTTATTCTTACTTTGCAGTGTCCATTCCTTTATCATATAACATATTCATCATAAAAACTCATTAAAGAAAATACAATCATAAACATTGCATGCAGTCGCATAAAACACAGATATACCATGGTTCACCCCCCCTGGGGCTACGTCCAGAAAGATTTTTTTCTTGGGATCTTTATTCATATTCTCTACAAATTTAGTGTTGCGCATTGTACAACTCTTCCACCATTACCTTCGATCTCCATAGATCACACAAGCTTTCAACAAGACCTTCTACTCAACCAAAAACCCTATTACACTCTCAACAATACATATGCCAACCAAAAGGACAATAACAAAGACAACCCTCCCATTTTCCCAATACATTATAATTATACAAAACTGGGACAAAGACCTTACAAAAACCCTAACCCTAAGCAGATTAGGTTTGTCCACTTTCTCCTTGACTTAATCTCGGCTGGTCCTCGATCCAACCGTTGCTCCAAGTCAGTGCTTGTCCACTTTCCAACTGCTCCACAATAGTTTGTCCACTTTGTAACTACTTTTCTCGGCACTAGTTTTCCCTTATTTTCGGCGCTGCTTTTCCTCTATTTCCGTCGCTTCTTTAATTCCTTCAAAATTTCTTCGATTTTCCCAAAATTGGTCTGCGCCAACATGGATCCTACAATAAATTTAGGTAAAAAAGGTTTATATCCAACATTGCAAAGGAAAACCCTAATCCTATAGGTCAGTATAGGAATACAAAACTTATCTTTAATGGTCATTTTGTTGATCTCTCTTTATTCTAGGAACATCCTCCGTGAACCTTCCTTTTTATAAACCATCACCACTGGTGAAGAGAAAGAACTTTATCTAGGTTGAGTGAGGCTATCCTCTAACATTTATTGAACCATACTCTTAATATCACTCTTGTGTACATAGGGGTACCTATAAGGATTAATGCTAGGTGGTACACTTCCTAGTTTCAAATTAATAGCATGGTCATGATATCAAGTTAGTGAAATACCTTTAGTAATCTCTCTAAAATACTTTGGAATGATTATTGATGAAATTTGGGAGATACATGAGAACATAGGGTCTAGATGTTTGAACATTTAGTGAGAAAGAATGTGCAATTACACCATGGTGTCCCCTGTTTCAAATTTTTTTCGTGTTGTTAGAGATTATCACTTTAGAGGGTTTCCCTCAGATACCTCTGAGTTCAATTACTTTCCTTCCAAGAAAAATATTATGAAAAATTCTTGAAAATTAAGAGTGATTGTTCCCAAATATTATAACCAATGTACCCCAAACACAACATAGGAACCACCCATTTGGATTGCAATAATTAGACTGTTCAATAATACTCCCCCATAGTGAGCTTAATACTATCAAACTTTCCTGAATAATTTATGTTGCCTCCATTTACAATCATTATTCGAAACTATGGCGTCGAACATATAAAATAATTGAGAGGTTTGGATAGTTTGCAATTAATAAAGTTATGGGTACTACAAGAATCAATAAACACTATTACCTTTTCCTTTTTGATATATCCTTCTATCTTGATAGTTTTGAACATTATTGATGCTAGCCAATGGATGACGAGATATTGATAAAGTAGTCTCTTCCAATTCTAGATCTTGTGACATTTCTAGTTCCTGATCTCTTCCTCTTCGCAATCTATGTAGAATGTTTTCTTCTCACCAAATTTATGCTCCTTATTGTACTTTCTATCACAATTGAAACATAGTCCCTTTTCTCTTCTTCCATCCATTTTCTTAAGCACAAACCTTGTAGTTTGAGTGAGGTTAGGAGATGGAACATGGTTCTCTCTATAGTTGTTAGTGGTCACCCTTCTAGTAGCTATATTTTTACTTTCCACCTTCCTCGCCACATTGAAAGCATGCTTCAAAGATTTAGGTTTGAACAAATGCATCTCACATTGAATGCTCTCCTTCAAAGTTCCCATAAATATATTTAACAAATTATAATTTAGAATCAATATTTAGATGCATATTTTCTTTCATGTTAATTGTCTTATGCTTCTACAATACATACCTTGTCATACTAACATACTCTCAATGGTTTATGAGAATGATATGTAAGGGACACCTTTTTTAATTTATAATTTATAAATTATAAAATAATTCTTAATTCAGGTTATTATTTTCCATTATTCTTTTTAGATGTTACAATACCAAAATTCACATCTATATACCAACATATTTACCAGAAACATCATGAAAAATGTAATTAAAGGCACTTGTGACATAATACTATCAAGGTTTATATTTTAAGTGGGGATCTTCACATTAATCCTTTATATGGATTCGAACATCAAAGTGCTTCACACATCCTTTTATATGGATTTGAACATCAAAGTGTTTTTAACATTTAACATTTGAATTTAAGTTATAGTTTAAATGTTTTAAGTTATGTCTTTTTTTAGAGGAGATTATTAGTTTAATTTAGAAATTGTTGTATCTGTAGATTTAAGTTTTTTTTAGGGGAGATTTTTTTTTCAAACAATTTTTTTTTACTTATATTCATAAAATATAAAGATAACATTACAGAAATAGAGGGTAAACCATGAGCTAAGAAAATGAGATTATTGAGATTTTCTTGAAATTCAACAACAAAATTGTGGAATCTATAGATTTAAATGGTTAAGTTTGTATAATTCTATTGCTTCCACATTTTTTAGGATGTTAAATTTATCAATAATCTAAACTTTCTTTATTTTGGATTTTTCCCATTAACATAAAAATATATCTAGCTTTTTCTCATTGACATTAAAATCTATGTCTTTATTTCATAAGGAAATAGATTATAAACCTCAGCCATGAGCTAAAGATAGTGAGATTATTCATTAATTTTTTCTAGAAATTCAACAACAAAATTGTCAAATCTATAGATTTAAATGGTTAAGTTTGTATAATTCTAATGCCTCCAAATTTTTTAGAATATTCAATTTATCAATAATCTAGACCTTCCTTACTTTGACTTTTTCCCATTTTTCACATAAAAATATATATCTTTATTTAGGCTTTTTCCATTGACATAAAAATATATATCTTTATTTAGGCTTTTTCCCATTGACATAAAAATAAATCTCTTTATTTCATAAGGAAAAAACCACATACTAAAAGAACACGTGACAATGAAATGCCACAAGAAATGGAAAATACAGTTGGCCTAGTGATTTTCTCCGGCCTTTGAGAAGCGCACTAATAATGCAGTGATGGTTCATTCGACGGAAAATAAATTATAGATACTAAAATTTTGACGAACCCATTCTAATTTTTATGAAAACAAAAATCTTATAATAGTAAATTTCTAAAACGCTTGAAATTCTAATTTTACCCAAAAATCTATCATTCATAAAATAGTATGATTTTAAAAACTTGATTATATATTAAGCTGTGTTGCATGGATTTGTCACAAAAGTTTATCAGTGAGCATGATAATGGCTTCTCTGGATTCTCAATGGACTCTCATTTCTTTACTGTTGTTTCTCACTGCCGTCGCATCTGCTATTGACGTGCGTGACATGAATATTGACGAATACATCAATTATATCAATCCTCCAGCAGTACATAAATTTCAGGTAATTTGGTAATTTTGAATTGAATTATATTTTTATTAAATTTTGATTATATATATTGTTTGAGTAGGTTTAATGGTTAAGAATATGTGTTTTTTCCGAGAGGTCACAAGTTCAAATTCAGAAAAGAGTAAAATAGAATAAAGTATGTATACCTCAATAAATTTTACCAATAAAATGGCTGGAAGAGAAAATCTCATATACCAATTTAATATTTTGCTTCACTGTAACCTTGAAAATATATTATTATTATTGTATACAATCTTCTGCTAATATTTTTCTTCAAAAATCTTATCTTATGCAGAATGAACATGGAGATACCATTCTGTGTGTATTATACACTGATCAAATATCTCTTAAGGCAAGTATTAATGTATAACCAAATATTAATGTATTTTAAAAAACTTTTAGATTGCTCAGTTGGTGAACACTTGGCTTCATTCACACAATTAAAAAAAATAATCTGACTGCATGCATGTTTGTTGAAGGGTTCGGAGCAACGGTCGATGCAAACTACAGAGGATCGAAAGACGAAATCGGGACTAAATTATTCAAGCGACGACGTTAAAACAGAATGTCCAGAAGGCACAGTGCCAATTATGGAAACAAAACGTGAACATGTAGAAAGGGCGGGATCTGTGACACGCTTTATAAGCAAAAAAATTAGACACTCAGTTGACGATGCAGTCAACAATCAGCATGAGGTATTTCTATTTTATTTATGGAAGGTTTAATGTACAGTTATTGGTTATTTTATTATGGAATGGGAAGTAGAGTTATTGATTTTCTCATTATGGAATGATCCATAATGAGTGGTTAAAATGGAGTAAGTTAATTTGGGAGTAATTTTTTTTCCAGAATTTTACTTTTCAAGTGAAAAAATGGATTTGAATTCTGTTAAATTTTCAGGGGTAGTTTGAGTTTTGTATGGATCAAAGTTTCATACATTTCAGATCCTTATCCCAAGGGTTTTGCTCCATTTTAAACCAATCCAGATACTCAGAAAATCCATTAAAATTCTGGATTGACCGAAAATTTAAAAACAAACAGCCTACCCAAAAACTTGCCCAAAAAATAATTGATAGAGAGTTAGCCTTTTAAGTTCTCAAATCTAAATGGATTGCAGTTAAGTAATGGGAAAGGGCAGAAAGAAAACAAAGTCAATTATATTCTGGAATGTTTAAAAGCTTTAAATTTGAGAACTTGAATGGATTGTGAGTGCAGGTGATGGGAAAGGGCAGTAAGAGAACAGAGTCAATTGTAGATTTTACTGTAATTGTTGACTTTGCTGAAAAGGATGGTAGAAAAGAAAAGCCAAGTCCTTTTTGAAATCATCCCCTCATATGTTGTTTGTTTTTGGCTCTTAACAGTATGGCATTGCACAATTCAGAACTACTGAGCCAATCAATGGAGCAAGTGCAGCGCTAAATGTATGGGAACCATATGTGGACACTGATAATAACGGTGTCTTCAGTCTCAGTCAAATTTGGTTCATACATGAGGGTGAACAACTGGAAACCATTGAGATTGGATGGATAGTAAGTACATTGTAGAAGCATGTTTAAATATTGAATAATTTTAGGTATGATTAATTAAAATATTTTTTACATTATCTAGGGAGTGATAATTAATTAGCTCGAGTAATTCATGTTTAACAAGGATTAATTATTTATCAATGACTAGTGCAGGTGTATCCACATATATTTGGAGATTCTCAGACACGGTTTTTCATATATTGGACAGTAAGTATATAGTTTATTATTTTTGGATACTTTAAATTTTTTTAGCAAATACTTAGTGTTTAAATATAAGTGTAGCAGATTGGTTTTAGCTATTGAGTTATTTAAACTTAATAATGAAGGTTTAGAGAATATAAAGTGTTTTTAGCAAATATTTAGTGTAGCAGTTTGCTATTGAGTTATTTAAAGAAGGTTTGGAGAATATAGAGTGTTTGTTAGATGTTATTTAAAGAAGGTTTGGAGAATATAGAGTGTTTGTTAGATGTTATTTAAAGAAGGTTTGGAGAATATAGAGTGTTTGTTAGATGTTAAACATATTTTCAGAGGCCAGTCAAGAAGAGTAGTTGTATATTTTTAGAAAATAGAAGGAATGCACAACTTCTCAACACTCTCTTATCCTTTTTACATTCACAACTTCTCCTCTTGTATGGACATAGACAACTTTTCTTTGAAAATATATCTATTAAATATTATCGTATCTTTGATGTAGGCAGATGGGTATAAGAACACTGGTTGCTGGAACACAAATTGCCCTGGGTTTGTGTTAGCACCTGGTGCTCCACCGTATATAGGTTTGCCGGTGAAACCATTGTCCATTTATAATGGGGAACAACAACAACTCAATTTAAAGGTTATCAAAGTGAGTGAACTCTTTCAGCATAGCATAAGAGAAAAAACTCTATTTTTATATCTTGGTTTTATGAGGAGACATGATTTGTCAAATTTGATTATATGTGTATATAGGAGATGCCAGGGGATAATGACAGCAGATGGGCTTTATATCTCAACAACCAAATTTTAGGTTGGTGGCCTACTTCATTGTTTAAGAACCTTCAATCAAATGCCAATAGAGTGGATTTTGGAGGCGAAATTTCTTTTTTCCCTGGATCTCAGTTCCCTAAAACAGACATGGGTAGCGGCCACTTTTCCTTTGAAGGCTTCGGTCGTAGTGCATTTGTAGGAAACATGCAAATTACAGACGACCATGGAGTGCCAATTAATATCCCTCAAAATACAGTTGCAAGTAGACCACAGTGTTATGATGTCGGAATTGACTTTGAAAATCCAAATAATAAACATATTTTCTTTGGAGGTCCAGGAGGAAATAATCCTCTATGTGCCTAGTTTGATTTCTAAGGTTCTTTACGAGCCTCAATTTCTACTTTGTCACCATTCCTTTTGGTATGATAAATATGTCGATTTTTGGATCTTTATGAGTTTGATTATGTACTTTTTCATCATTTTTTTTTCATGATATCATTGTTTTTACCTGATATTATTATTTAAATTGAAATTGACATGTTATGCATTTTGGAAATTTTCATTATTATTCTCAACATGTTTATTTAAATTGAAATTGACATGTTATGCATTTTGGAAATTTTCATTATTATTCTCAACATGTTTATTTAAATTGAAATTGACATGTTATGCATTTTAGAATTTTTCATTATTATTCTCAATATGTTTATTAAGTTAAAGGAATTTATTTGAGGTAGAAAAGCTCATGTTTATTTAAATTTGTTTTTATTAGAAAAGGAACAAGTATGAACAAAGAGATTGCTAATCAAAGTATTGATTTCCAACTAATTGATGGTTAAGAAAAACATTTATTATCAAACAAAAAAGTTTAAATGACTTAATATGAGATTAATGAGTAGATATTCTATGCTTAGTAGGAGAGAAAAATTATAGTGTTGACCAGGGAACACAAGAGGATGTGTTGTGAATGTTGAGTAAAGACTAAATCAACTATGTGGCATGCTTTGATTAGGTTTGACCAAGTCAAATGGGTGTGAACCCCTACATGCAAGGGAACGTTGTGTCCAAAAACAAAATCAATGAAAAAAATTGGCATTTCCCAAATTGGGTAAATTAAGACACTCTATGCAAAATAACCTACATAATAATGCACCACGCAGATAGTTCTACTTGGTCATGCAAGATAAATTCCTATGATAACAAATTCCCCTAAGTTTGGTAGAGCATTGGACGACCAAAATATGTTATGTCATTTCTTCATCAAAATGGAATTTCAAGAACATATGAAGGAAGCCACCATTAGATAGAGGACAAGGATGGTGTTGTAGGTGCTAAGAGAGAACCAACTATATGCCAAGTTGAGCAAGTGCTCATTTTATTAGGAGCATATCCATTACTTGGGGCATATTATTTCGAAGGATGTGATAGTTGTAGATCCTGAAAATATTGAGGCCATCAGAGAATGGTCAGCGCCAAAGAACATGACGAAATTCAAATCCTTTATGGGTYTAGYTGGTTATTATAGAAGGTTTATTGTAGGGTTCTTGAGGATAGCTCACCCTATCACTTCCTTGCAAAGGAAGGAGAAGAAATTTCAGTGGACAGAGGAATGTGAGAGAAGCTTCCAGTGATTGAAGAAGATGTTGAAGAAGATGTTAACCAGTGYTCCAATCTTGAGGATTGCAGATCCGAATGAAGACTTTGTAGTGTGCAAAGATGCATGCAAAGAAGGACTAGGAGGAGTCCTCAGTCAGAATGGATTCGTAATTTGTTATGAATACATAAAGTTGAAAGAGCACAAAAGGAACTATGCAACTCGTGATTTGGAGTTGGCATCAATAGTACACGCTCTAAAGAAATGGAGGAATTACCTCATGGGAAGGAGGTTTGAACTGAGGATAGATCATAATGGTTTGAAGTATTTGTTTGATCAACCAACCTTGAATGTTAGGCATAGTAGGTGGTTGGAGTTTCTTTGTGAGTATGACTTTGATATCAAGCATATCAAAGGAAAGGAAAACACATTGGCTGATGCACTTAGTAAGAGAGTGCATGAATTGCATGCTACAACCATTAGCATGTATCGAAATGATATTAAAGGTAGAATTTTAGAGGCTGCAAATGCAGATTTGCAGTACAAGAATTTGATAGAAAATTTACAACAAGGTAATATGCCACAGAAAGTGGAAAATTATAAATTGGAAACCGATGGAACACTTCTCTACAAGAAAAAAATTTATGTACCTAATGTCCAGGACTTGAAACTTATGATTTTGAATGAAATGCATAATGTGCCTTATGTTGGACACCCTGTATATGAGAAAATTGTGGTAGAAGTCAAGAGCCATTAATTTTGGCCAATTATGAATAAAGATATTGAAGAATACATTGCTAGATGTATGGAGTGCTAGAAGGTTAAAGTTGAGCATAGGCACCCAATAGGGTTGTTGCAACCTTTACCCATTCCTGAGTGGAAGTGGGAGGTAGTGACAAAGGATATCATCACAAGATTTCCCAGAACAGGAAAGAAACATGATTCAATCATGGTGGTGGTGGACAATCTTATGAAAGATGCCCATTTTATTCCATTGAAGACTACTCACAAGGAAGCTAACGTTTTTTATATTTTTATGAGGGAAATAGCACAAATGCACAGTATTCCCAAGACAATTGTGTCTGATAGGGACCCAAAATTTACCTCAAAATTCTTGAAGGGGTTTTTCAAAGGATTTGGAATGAATCTGAACTTCAACACTTCTTATCATCCTGATTCTGATAGACAGACAGAGAGGGTAAACATAATAATAGAAGACACGCTAAGGATGTATGTGATGGACAAACCATATAAATGGGAAGACTGCCTACACTTGGTAGAATTCGCCTACAACAATGGGTATCAAACATCATTGAAGATGAGCCCATTTGAATCACTTTGTGGCACAAAGTGAAATACTCCAGTAAGATGAGATAATCCAGTTGATAGAGCAGTGGTTGGGCCAGAGTTTCTCAAGGAAATGGAATAACAAATGATAAAAATTAAGAAGAATTTAAAGGCTGCCCAAGACGGGCAGAAAAGTTATGCTGATAAAAAAAGAACCCACAGAGAGTTTAAAGTGGGAGAGGATGTTTACCTGAAAGTGAAAACCAATAGAAGTTCCATGAGGTTGGGAAACTGTTCGAAGTTGGTAGCCAGATTTTGTGGGCCATTTGAAATCCTAGAAAGGATTGGGCAAGTTGCATATATGATTGCATTACCTGCATCCATGACTATACATAATGTGTTTCATGTTTCATTTCTTAAGAAGGTGTCTTGTAAGTGCATCATGTGTGCATATTGTACCGGAAAAGAAAACAACTCTGGAATTGAGCTATAGGGCTTGTAAAGGTCCAGTGGACCTGGTATAGTCCTGAGGATGAAACATGGGAGCATGAGGATGCTATGCGGGTAGAATACCCGCATCATTTTGAAAATCTTGTTGATGTTGTGTAAACGTTTCACTGAGGACAGTGCAAAAATAAGGGGAGGGGATTGTAATACCCCAAGGATGTGCCCCGGTTATATTATGTATTGTAATCATTTTTATAGGCTAGTGAGCCAAGTGTATATAAGTTGGTGGGATTATGTGTTATTTAGGCCGAAAATCCTATGTGTTAAAGGCCAAGAGCTTGATTTTTGTATATGTAATTATGCAGATAATTAATAAAATATAAACATCGTTGCATGTCAACTGACCATGAAGAAAGAGTGATGGGGGACTAAGATTCGAAAAGGCTAGGTAAGGGAGAGGGGGGTGAAAGATTGGAAGAGGGGCTAAGCTTGAGGGCTTAAGTCCTTGAATAATAATTTATTATTATTCCAAAGTGGTGTGAAAGGTATATTTTTATCCTAAGTTCATGGAAAAGGGAACACATACTTGATGGAGTGCATACAACTTCATGGGCTACATGTGTCGGCCTAGGAAAATTCAATTTAACCCAATAATTGAGCCGTGATAGGGGTTCATCTCCATTCTGGTGTTCGTCATCTGAGCTATTGGAGTTTACGTTTGATCTGTGCATACCTCACGCAGATCTGAAACATGAAACCATGAGGCCAATCTGGGATGTTTTCCTAAGAAGCCGAGGCATCCTCTGTCTAAATCGTTTGAGTCTACGTTCGATCTCTACATTGATTCCTTTTCATGCACCCTGAAAACCAATGGAAAACCCGTGGATTGAGCCATGTCTCCTGTGTGATCGATGAACCCAGTTTATCCACACTGCAAATCTAAGTTCGTGCTTAACCATTTGGGTTGTTGTATTCTGTGAAACCTGAGCATACCATAATTGTCTATGTCGTGTGTGTTATAACTGTGTGTTGTTGTGGCCACGCAGTCCCTTGGCTAAGTGTGAACTGTTGTCATCTTTTGTTCCTTGTTGAGCCTTGTTGTTGTCCTCCTTGTGCTAGAACAGAGCTGAAGAAGAAGGTTGTCAAGCCTGTGTGAAACACTCTCTCCAGGTGAGAGAGTGTGTGGAGGAAGTGAGAACTCCTGGAAATGGTCCTATAGCTTCCACAGAGCTCGGAGAATTCTGGTCCGACCTGTTTTTGAAGCCCAAGGAAAGGGAGGTTTAGTAGCCTAAGGATTTTCCACTGTGATAGTGAAGGTGTATATTCCTGGGGTGGGACATGCATGTGGAGAATGAGAGTCTGTGAGAAGTGGGCATAAGTGGCTCCTAGGAGAGAATCCATCCTCATAAACTGTGTGTCTTCCTGTTGACCTTTCCTAACCTAGGATTGCCTTGCCCGGTGGAGCTTAATCCCAGCTCAGGGGTGACCTACTCCTAAGAGTGATGAGCAATGCAGTCTAAGGCTAGGAGGTTTGTGGAAGGTATGCACACAGTTGGTGGTGCTATTCTAGTTAAAAGATAAGTATTAATTATGTACTTCATTTATATGTGATGCATGTCTGTGTCTTTGAAATGTATCATGTATTTTGTTGCAATTATGAATTACTGTTAATTCTATTATTTATGTATGTTAGAAGTAATCCTATGATTACTCTATATTGTTTGGTTAATTTTCATTAAATATGCATGTTATATATATATATGGGTGTGTGTGTGTGTATGAGATTGTTTTGCATATTATCGTTGCTTGACAGTGGAGTTGATGGTCGGGGACGTTACACCAAAGGTAAGAAGTTAAATCGAAGTCATTCATTGTTGGAACACGTGCCATCATATCCATCACTTAGGTGATAGGATACTTCAGGGAAATTGGAGAGTAAAATCCCAAAGGTTGAAAGTCCGGAAGGTAAGAGCCAATAGGATCCATCGATAAACAAAGGGACATGTGGAGAGTGGAGATTCATTATGGAGAATTTTCACTCCAAGAGAAGTGAAGTGTGAAGGCATGATAACTACCGAAGGCTTAAGTGTCGAAGTTCACTTGAACCGTCCATTGGAATGGGACGTGTGGCAGAAGATCTGTCACTTCGGAGAATTTACACTTCGGGAGAAAGAGAGCGGGTGAGCGTTGACCAGAAGTCATCCGAAGTGGGAACAAGTAATGAATATTGACCATTGATTGAGGTAAGAACATGGTGCTCGATCCGTAGCTCTGATTATTGAGAAATTCAGAGGAAAAAGGTGTTGGAACATTCAGAACTCCCGAAGCCAAAGTTCTGAAGTGAATTACAATCATTGGTTGTTGAAGAGGTGTGGGTTGTAGATCTTGTCCGGGTGATTTTTTCGATACGAAGTTTGGGGAAAAAGGAGTCAGTTGCACTCTAAATAGCCAAAGCCCGAAGTCGCGAAGGGGGATATATGGAGGTCATAGCCATGGTCATAAGGAAGTAGGGCCTAGTAGGGGAGCTAGAGCTTTCCACTCAGAGTTACCATAAGTACCAGAGAAGGGCGTAGGTGAATCAAACAACGTGGGTAACAAAGAAGGGGCATGTGTGAATTGATTCAGGGTCTAGCAGAGGTATGAAGAGATGGTTTGGATCAGTGAATTGAATATCCTTGATCAGGAGGTTGCGCACCCTGAGGAGAGAAGCGGGGGCTGCATCAAGTGGTATCAAATCTTGATTTTTCTTGCAGACGACAGGAAAAGGAAAGAGGAGACAAAGGAAATATTTTGATACCATCAAGTGGTATCAAAGCCTAAGAAAAGTTTATGTCTAATAAAATCAATGGGTATCGGATACAGCAAGTGGTATCTATGTAAAGGAAAAATCTTAGCACAATGTCGCCTAGAAGACGTGTAGAGCGACTTGTAGAAAACACAGCTTTGGAAAGGGAGATGAGAGAACTTCACACAATACTAGATGCTATGGAGAAAAAAAAAGGAAGAACATATAATCCTAGAGATGTCAGTGATGTCGAGAGAGAAGAAGTAGAATTTGAAGGAGCTGTAGGAGAAGATGTTGCAGATGAACGCTTGTTGAAAGTTGTTGTCAAATTGGGAGAAAGGGAAAAAATAGAAATCCCAATGTATAAAGGCAACTTAGATGTTGAAGAATTATTGGATTGGATAAGAGAAATGGACAAATACTTCGATTATGAAGAAGTTGACGATGAGAAGAAAGTATAACATGTTGTCACTAGGTTGAAGGGACATGCAAAACTTTGGTGGGATGAACTACAGGCCGACAAAAGAAGCAAAGGAAAGAAAAAGATCAAGAAATGGAATAAAATGGTAGGAATGGAATAGAATGGTAGGCTAAATTCATACCCAAAGACTACCAGATAAATTTGTTCAGGAAATTACAAAACTTGAGACAGAAAGGACAAACAGTAAAATAATACACCGAGGAATTTTATAAGTTGACCATCAGGGTTGGATAGAGAGAAAAAGATGATGAAAAGGTTTCCAAGTATATAAACGGCCTGAGATATGAAATACAGGATCAAATCAACATGATAGTAGTGAAGAGAGTGGAAGATTCTTATCATATTGCGCTAAAAGAAAAAGAGAAATTGGCAAGGAAATAGAGCCAATGAAGCAAAGGAAGAAGTATAAATAGAGGAAAGTGAATTTCCATGATAAGGAACAGAAGCCCAAGATTGAGACTGGAAAACCACATAGTCACTCAGAAAGAGGAGAAAATTCCGAAGGGAGATAGTATGGTGGAAGGAATGTTTTTTCCTCAAGTAAGAGGAAGAGGCAGAGGAGGAGAGGTGAAGTGTTATGCCTGCGTAAAAATAAGACACATGTCTTGGGATGCCCTCAAAAAAAGAAAGAAGGAGGAGGTGAAGCTCACATTTTGTGTCAGGGTCTTAACACGCACATAGGTAGAACAATATATTTCGATGTAATAAAGTTCAATATTAATAAGGACTTTCAATAAAATAGAATAAAGCGGATGTAAGAAGACTTAATAGAAGCTTCCGCTTCTAGAAGGATCTTCATCTAGATGCTTCTTTTTAGTATAAATAGGAGTCGAGGGTATGAGAAACCTAGCTTGGATATTATTGTAATAGAGCTCTGCTCAAATGGAGGTTGCCTCCTCGAAGAGGCCCGTGAACATTGCTTTCATATTCAAAGTGTTATTTCTATTGTTATTCTTATATCATTTCAGTGTTATTGTGGTGAATGTTCTGGTTATATTGTTGTTATTTTTCCATTACTATCATTTTATTTCTTTTCTACATACATTTTATATCTGGTATATTACAAGTGGTATCAGAGCACTTTCCTTGGCAGAAAGTGTGGGTTAATTTTTTTTTCAGGGTAGAGACTATTTCGACGTCTTTAAGCCACAAAGATCTATCGTTACACACATAAACCCACAGTTGAGGGATTCATACACATAGGAAATACAAGTGGTACTTAAGCGCACATCTGTTGGCCACCCTTGTAACCTCGGTTGGTACCCCTTCAAGTGGTATCGCATCAGACAACACCTGTGTATGGATCGGCCTAGATTACCTGAAGCCCTCTTTATATAAACTGATCGACCGCCTGACTGCTATAGTGTCACTGAGAATAGCACTCGGGAAGATACTCTCTAGTACATGGGTAGTCAGGTAATACACCTAAGGGTATGGTCTATCCTCCTTAGTTAGTGCCCTGAGATATTGGGCCGAGTACTACTGTTGGACCCCAAACGTATATCAGAGAGCTATAGCATAGGAAAAAACCTTGTCTGTAGAACCCTTGAATACCTAACCCTTGGGGAAAAAAACATAAACAAATTAAAATAGACAAGATCTATTGTCGCGCAACTATGTTCAGGTTGCCAATTAAATACACATTTCTTTCTAGTTAAGCATTTGGTCATTTCCTCTCTGCAATATTTTTTAGACCGAAGTATAACTCTGTTAAAAAAAACAAGTCTAGAAAATTTTTCACCATTATTTGAGACCTATTCCATTCGATTCATTTCTTCTCCCTTATCACATTCATACCTATCATTTTTGGAAAAAAAAAATTTACCCCGCCCACCCCTTTTCAGTTTCCACATCCTCATGGCCCATACTCGTAGCCAAGACTTGGAAGCTCGCTTCAACACCTTGCAATATGGTCTCATTGAGACCCAAAAAGAAGTGAAACAACTCAGTGCCAATGTTGTTGCCACCAATACAACCATGTATTCCTCAATGAGGTGAATCAAACAAGACCTCATCACCCATCTTGAATCAGTCTTTTTGGCACTCTGCACCAAACTGCATATCCCTACAGATAACCCTTCCTCTTCCTCACCTCCACATACTGAAGATGACCATTCCTCTCATTCCCATACCTTACAGAACCATCACTTTCAACGTGACCTATGCCTTCCACGGGTGGATGTGACCAAATTTCATGGCTCGGACCCCACTGGTTGGGTAACCCAAATGGAACATTACTTCTCTTTATATGGCATTACAGATGACTTGGCCAAAATTCGGTATGGTGTTCTCCATCTAGATCGAGAACATTGGCAATGGTGGAAATGGAGAAAAGATTCTCGTAAAGGGTATATTTCTTGGACACACTTTGTGGCAGATCTTTATGAACACTTTGACACTGACACCAACCATTTGGGCCGTTTAACAAAGCTGAAACAATTAGGAACAATGGAAGACTTTATAGCTGCCTTTGATCACCTGGCTTTTAGAATAGAGGGCATGTTTGATGCATTTTTCTGAGAGTGTTTATGGGCGGCCTCAAGGATGAAATTCGGGCCCATGTCCTCATGGCTCGGCCTGAGAGTTGGGTGGAGGCTACCAAAAGAGTTAAAGAAGCAAAACAGGTTATATCTTCTCAAAACCGCAAACCCTCCTTTATCCCTCTCCCTAAACCAATAAATCCCACTACTCCCTCTGCTCCACTAAAGATCCAAAAATTGACCAGGGCTAAAATGGTTGAATGCCAACTCAAAGGCCTTTGTTATAACTGTGATGACAAATATTTCCCGGGCCACAAGTGTAAAGAACAAAATATTTTGATGGCCATCTCCGAGGATATTTTTGAAGAAGATGAAGAAACTCCCTCTGTGTCTGAGTCCCCTGAATCCACTGACATAACCCCTCCCTCAGACCCTCCTGAAGTAGAATTAGTCATTTCCCTCAATTCTCTCACTGGCTTCTCCGCTCCCCAAACCCTCAAGCTAATTGGTTACATCAAGCATCAGAAGGTCACCATTCTGGTTGATAGTGGAAACACCCATAATTTTATTCGTCGCCACATTGCCCAAGAAACTCATTGCTACATCCATGCCGTCAATAATTTCCAAATCATGATTGCCAATGGTAGTTCCCTGAAATGTGGAGGGCATTGTGAAAATGTGTGTCTCCAAATTGGTGACTACCACCTAAAATCCCATATGTTTTCTATCGACATGGGAGGTTGTGACATTGTGTTGGGTCCGGACTGGCTAAGGACTTTGGGTCCCATTCTCATGGATTTTAAAGACTTAACCATGCAATTCGACCAGGAGGGACACCAATATAAGTTCCAAGGCATCATCGTCGATTCACTTGAGATCATTAGTTCCCATCGCATGGAAAATCTGCTAAAAAAGGGTCATTCTAGTGTTATCGCCCAACTCCATTCCATACAAGCAACATAGACACCCTCGATACCGCAAGACCTCCAAGCCATTCTTTCTAAACATCAATTGGTCTTTTCCACTCCCCAAGGCCTCCCTCCTTCCCATGGTGTTCATGATCATTCCATTCCCCTTGTACTCGGAATCCTTCCTCCCAATATCCATCCGTATCGTCACCCCTTTTCCCAAAAAAATGAAATTGAGAAAATGGTCTAGGAACTCCTTAATGCAAGCGTTATCTGCCCTAGTACGAGCCCCTACTCATCTCCTATGGTCATCGTTCTAAAGAAATAAGGTTCTTGGCGCATGTTTCCTGACTTCCATGCCCTCAACAAACTTACCATCAAAGACAAATTCCCCATTCCTGTCATTGATGACCTCCTGGATGAATTGAGCAGCTCCTAATTCTTCACTAAACTGGATCTTCATTCGGGCTACCACCAGATACGTATGAAAGAGGAAGACATTCCCAAGACTTCCTTTAGAACTCATGAGGGCCACTATAAGTTTTTGGTCATGCCCTTTGGCTTGTGTAATGCCCCCTCCACCTTCCAAAGCCTCATGAATCATGTCTTTTGTCCTTTTCTCCATGATTTTGTCTTAGTTTTCTTTGATGATATCCTCATCTATATCAAAACCTGGACAGACCATCTTGCATGTGGATCGAGTTCTCCATCTACTCTATTAGCACCAACTTTTCCTGAAACAGTCTAAATGTGATTTTGGTGCCTCAGAAGTAGAATAATTGGGTCATCTAGTTGGAAAAGATGGCGTCAGGGTGGATCCTCAAAAGATTGAAGCTATGCAAGACTGGCCTCACCTAAAGACTCTTAAGAGCTTGCATGGATTTCTAGGCTTAACAGGGTATTATCACAATTTTTTCAAGAATTATGGGAAGATTGCATCACTTCTCACTGCTCTCCTAAAAAAGAACTCTTTCACTTGGACTCCAACCATTGCTCAAGCTTTTCAAAACTTGAAGATGGTCATGTGCACCACTCTAGTCCTCGCCCTTCTCGATTTCAATTTTTTTTTTGTGTTGGAATGTGATGCCTCAGGGAAAGGAATTGGTGATGTCCTTATGCAAGAGGGTCAACCTTTGGCCTTTACCAGGAAGAAACTATCTGGAAGCAATATGGGCAAATCCATCTATGAAAAGGAAATGTTGGTTATTCTGCATGTCATGGATCTATGGCATCCTTATCCATTGGGGCAACATTTCCAAATTAAGACAGACCATCAAAGCCTCAAGTATTTTCTGGAACAACACATTTCCTCCCCATAACAACAAAAATGGGTGGCTAAACTCTTTGGATATGATTATGAGATCATTTATAAGAAAGGCACAGAAAATGTGGTTGCGGATGTACTTTCCTGAAAATATGAATATGAAGGATCCCTTTTTTCTCTTTCATTCATTGTACCAGATTGGCTCCAAGCCATTCTCCAGGAATGGCTACAAGATCCCAAAAGTTTGCAGTTGATCCACCAATTGTAGTCCAAGGCTCTAGCTTCCTCAGGGTACTCTTGGATCCATGAGGAACTTCGATACAAAGGCTATTTGTATTTAAGTAAAAAATCAAAGATTAAATCCACGATAATTTCTAAGCTTCATGCTACACCGACAACAGGGCACTTCAGGTTCACCAAAACCTATGACAGGGTCAAATGTTCCTTTTTCTGGGATGGTATGAAACATGACATTTGTAATTTTGTAGCTGAATTTGATGTCTGTCAATGCAACAAGGGAGAAACAGTCAAATCACTGGGCACACTACAAACACTCTCGATTCCACCTACTATTTGGAAGGACATCTCTATGGATTTTATTACCGGCTTACCCAAATCAGGAAATAAATCCGTCATCATGGTGGTTGTTGATCGCCTTTCCAAGTATGCTCATTTCTATGCCCTTCAACACCCATTTACAGCATCCACGGTGGCTCAAAAAATCATGGATCAAGTATTCAAACTTCATGGCATGCCACACTCTATTGTTTCTGATCGCGACCCAACTTTCATAAGCAATTTTTGGCAAGAACTATTCAAGATACAAGGCATCGAATTGCATCTCAGCACAACTTATCATCCCCAGGCTGATGGCGAAACAGAACTTGTCAACAAGTGTTTTGAAACATATTTGAGTTGTTTTTCCTTAGAAAAGAAAAATCAGTGGGCTCAATCGTTACCCCTAGCTGAATGGTGGTACAACACTTCATACCATATAGCTACATGCATGACTCCTTTTGAAGTGGTATATGGACAGGATCCACCTTCAGTTCTCTCATACTTACCAAGTTCCTCGAAGGTCTAGGCGGTTGACCTAACACATACAGCTTGAGAGGCTATTCTCCGTACCCTCAAAGAGAATTTGGTCATGGCACAGAATCAGGTGAAGCAACAAGCAGATCAAGGTCGCTCTGAACGTCAATTTTCAGAAGGGGATCAGGTGTTTCTTCAACTACAACATTACAAGCAAACTTCCGTCAAGGAAGAGCATTGTCAGAAGCTAGTGCCCAAATTTTATGGTCCTTATACCGTGCTCAAGCATGTGGGACAAGTCGCCTATCAGTTAGCTTTGCCCAACCATTCAAAGCTACATCCTGTTTTTCATGTTTCATGCTTAAAGAAGGTGATTGGAGCTAAGTGCCAAATTCAAACCAACCTTCCAGAGTTAGCTAAAGAAGGATCCATTTGGCTATAGCCAGAATCAGTTTTGGACTAGCGTGAGCCTCGCCTATGTCAGAGAACCATCAAGGAAGTGCTAGTCCAGTGGAAAGATACAACTCCAACAGACGCCACTTGGGAACCAACTACCATTCTGCAACAA
>ML808071.1:102964-116864 GCA_009831015.1 Picea engelmannii
TTGACTTCCTACCATGTCTTCACCGAGACATCAGACGCTGGACGAGTTGTAGAGTTTAAGCGATACAGATATGGCCTCACTGCGATACAGATAATGGTGCAGAATGAATATTCGTGCTTGCCTATATTGCTCGGAGCCACCAGTGAGATACCCTGGGAAGGATTGCATGCAGGTAAAAACGGCAAGAGACACACCTGGTGGAGCTCAAGAAAACAATATCACAAGATCTTAACACTGTGAAGCCACTGCCACGCGCAGATATACCTAATACATATTAGCTATGGATTGTGCATGGTGAAACATTTTCGGAAAGCATTTAATGTTAGGGAAGTAATGCTAACTTGAAAGTTAGCATTACTTCATTTTGTACCCAGTTTTCTAAGTTAACCTTCAAACAAAACAAGGTAAATTAGGTAAATTATGTTAAATTTTATCCTAAGTTTGCCTCGATATGAGACCAAATAAGAGGGTCAAATTCAAAGCTTATGATATAATATAAAATGCAGGGACTAAAAATTTAGAAAATTGGGAAAACTTTAGATTAGATTGGTTGGTTTTTGTGGAAGAGTATTATATGTATAGACTATAGTCCCTACCAGCCTGAATGGAAAGGACTAATAAGCATTGCACCATTCAAATTTTGCATATGGTTTCTTTTCTTAAACATAGAGAAAATTATGCTAAACTTAAGCAACAAATTTTACTTCTTTATTTGGATTTTTTATCAAGCTATTCACACACACTAGTTTTCTTCCAACTATGAAATTTGAGAGAAATATATCTGCAGTTGTAGGTTGAGATTTTTTTTTAATATTACATCCTTGGATGCCACTCAACAATCTTTAAGTATCGAGCTTTGTGGGGATGGAGACACAAGCACTAGGCTCCACCTTTATCAAAAAAATATGTTGTTCTCCATTATATGTTTTTTTATGTGTGGTGAAACAAATAATGAGAAGCAGCTATGTCTAGTTTAAGGTTTTTTCAAGTTTATTCAAGGAACACTATTTTAATACTCTCCTAGTCCACACATGTCATTACAACCTCTTTGGCAAAGAAAAGGAAGGATTCATGGAGCCCTTTGTGTTATCCCACCCAAGGCCATATGATTCCATGTTCCCCCTACCTTCTTAATGATGGAAGTATAAGCATTAGAAAAACATATGTTCATTTTTTATTTCGAAGGAACCATAGAAATCACTAAAAGAAACTCTCTTGTATTTCACCTCATAAACATCCACAATCCTTGCTACTACAGATACATATTTTTGTAATTGTCAATTGGCACAGTGGAATGATATGAGTACAATACATGAAACACATCTGAATGGATGTTGAAGTCATAAGTTTGAAGGGAAATGTGAATAGGAAGAGTTCCTAAGAATGAAGAAGACATGATCCAAATGGATATCAATGGCCACCCACTTCTTCCAATGACTCAACATGGCCCTCCATCTTGGAAGTCTTGCTATGATTTTCTCGGTCCTAAAATTTTAGTGCCATTTTGAGGCCCTAAATAATGTTTCTTGAGAAGGCACAAGGGATTGGATTTACCTGGATTTTCCTTTAGGAAAGCTAGGCTATACTACTTTATCATAGTCCTTAGTTAGAGATTTCCAACGAGATACTATAGATGCCAAATAGAGATTGTATGTGAAATTTACACACCCAAAAAATTGAAGTATGCAAATGTTTTTGACCTTTATGGTTCTTACTTTATGTTAAAAGGACATCCTTTCAAACTCTTGTATCAAGTTTTGCGAATGAGTGTAGTCTCCATCTCTCTTCTAAGATTTTCTATCACCATTCTATCCATTTTGTGTTCTATAGTATTTTTGATGCAGACCCCCACCCACTCCCTAGTGTCTGTGTGACCTCCCAGTCTAGGATCATTCGAATTCAGAGCTGGATTAGCTCTAGGGACCCTACTGAGCCCTACAAATCATATTCCACATGTATTTTATTCTTGCATGAGTTTGACAAAAACCCATGAGCTCTTTTTCCTAAGCCCTTTTTCTTATGGTGGAAACAACATATGACCATGGGCTAGGACCAAACACCTAACAACACATGCTACTTCAGAGCTCCAACCACTTTGGGCTCTGGGAGTTTCAACAACCCCAGTTTCCAATTCCCCAAACACACAAATGGGTGAAGTCCCAAACAACTACGAGGATCGACGGTTCAAAACCTCCACAGAAATCTAAGACTCATACAATCTTAAGAAATTTGGGCTTCGAGGATTCCAACAACCACAACTCACAATATCCCCAAACTCTAAAGTTGCGGACCCCCAAACAAGGGTAGGGATCAACATTCCTCCTCTCTCTAGTGACCAACAAATCCGATTGGCTCCGAAACTCCAAGCTTTAGATCTTTCACGTCTTTTCTCCACCTGATATCTAGAAATTCGAACTATGAATCTTCCAGAGGCTCACAGATCCAATGGTCTACCCCTTGTCAGCGACAGACAATTGAGATCTACTACAAGACTCCAGGCTTCGGGGATTTTCGAAGCATTACTCCAAAGATCTGCCATAGTGTCGAACCGACAAATACACACAAGCGACAAATCAACAGACCACACCTTCTTGTTAACCAACGACAATGATCTACTTCGGGACTCTGGGCTTCGGGAGTTCCGGACTTTCCACACTCTCAACCCTCAAGAGTGTCAAACTACTGGAGAATGGATTTTTCCCTCCATGTGGATCTCCTTGATCAATGTTAAATATTAACTCTGGCCTTCAGGAGTTTCGACTCAAAGAAACCTGCAGCTCAATTCCTCTAGAGTTTCGAGTCTATGGACTACAAGATCTAATGCCATGTATCTTCTCCCGATCAATGGTGAGGATCTCCTCTGCTCTTCAGATCTTCGAAATTTTTGTACACTCCACGTCTCTGTTCTCTTGGAAAGCCAGACTTCTGGACAATCCCTGATCTGTTGACATGCGTCCTTGTTGATGGATGGTTCTGATTGACTTTGGGGTTTGGGACTTCGAGAGATTCACCTCCTCTACATTCAAACACAAAAAAAAATTGAACTTGCGAGGTCCGAAGGAATCTGAGGGTTAAAACCTATACTACTCACCTGGATCTGATGACTCTCTATCTTCGCGCTTATCTCCTGCAGTTGGGATCTGTTTTCCCTTCATATGCAATCCTCCTCCTGTCTGAACTTGAATCCGACGGCCCAGATTTCTCCTAATAGTTGATCTCATGACATTTGTAGCTCCTCCCCCTCTGCTATATGCTCTTTCCTTCTGATGAATTTTTTTTTGGATATTTTCCAAAGGCTTGGACTTTAACTCTTCTTTTGCAGGACCAATAACTTGGTCTTTGCCTGTGCTGCACCTTCAGAGATTTGAACTCGAAATAGGTTCACTTCGCACTCCTTGCACTTCTTCTATAGTCTATAAGTTAGGCTATACTCGGTCTTCTACACTCCTTGCATTGGCACTGTGCATAACGACACTATTTCTCCTGATCTTTGAACTCGTGCAAAATTATAAGGTTCTCGGCCTTTTTCTCCTTCACCAATTTCTCGTTCCTTCCTTGTAGTCATGCTCTTCCTCATGAGATTTCGCCACTTCAAATTCAAAGGTTTCAATCCCTTTGTCCTTTCCAAATGATCTATTGTGCCCTCCTAGCATTCTGCGCTCGTTCTCCTGATCTTTGACCAACACTTTAGCAGTGTGTTAGTTTTGTGCACTCCTTGCACCCTCCTTTCAGAGTGTTCAGTAACTATGATGTTCCTACCTAGAAATACCCTCACAAAAATCGAAGCAGAGTCCTCACACACTCCTTGCGCTAAATCCTCAGAGTGTTCAGTAACTCTGATATTCCCACCTAACAATCTCCTCATAGAACTCAAAGAAGATTTCTTATGCATTCCTTGTAGAGCCTCCTCCTTTGAGTCTTTAGACCTAAAATCTTCCTTGTGCACTCCTTTCACTTAGGTTCAGAGTGTTCAGTAACTCTAAAGTGCAAACTTTGCACTATTCTTTTTGAGCTTTATGAATTGTTCTGGTTTGCCCACCTGACACACTCTCTCTCGAACTCAAGGCTAAGTTCAAAATGCACTCCTTGCATTGGATTCACAGAGTTTTCAACTACTCTGGTGTGCACTCCTTGAACAAGCCTAAAGAGCCCAAAACACTCAAAAAACTATAGACAAAGAATTCTTCTTAACGCTACAAATTGAAACATATAAAATTCACATAAAAACACAATAAAGACATTCAGAAACAAACATCCATCACACATATAAATACACAGAGATTCATATGCAGGGAAATCTGCCTTTTGTATTAATATTGAATGCTTTTTACATAGTGTACAAGGATGTACTGCAACAAAGTATTCATCTCTTTCTCCTCTCCTCTCTTCTTCTCTACTTAGCAAGCAACTAATGAATTCTCAATACACTGATCATTTTTACAAAAGAGGGGCTCCTCAAGCCTTCCTCCACCTAACTACATTAAATTGTATTTGATTTGTATCTAGTCTGAATAGGATCTAGATCTACCCAACTATCAGCCATTAAAGGCGATTTCACACTCGACCTGTACAAATACAAGGTCTCATCTTTCCTTGAGCCTCGAAATTTAATTACATTGAATATCATTAAAATTTGAGATTTAAACTCAAAATTGGGATGCCTGGAGCGTCCTTCTTTGGGATTTGCTCCTGCCTAGTGCATTGTTTCACTGGTTGTTGACGCGCATGACGAGTTGGGGTGATGCTCCTGCATCATACCCCCATGCTGAAAAAAATCATGAGCTCCTTCTCATGGCTTCCTTGTTGCTACTGTTGAGATCCTCTTGGGTCCCAAACCTGAACTTGGAGATGTTCACCTTCTCCTCTGCTTTGTTGTTGTTGTTTCTATTGTCATGTTGTTTCTGCAGGTTCTCCTCTATTCAACATATCTTCCATGTTACTGGTTGTCTCCTGCATTCATGTCAACATCAGCCTTATTATCTTTTCAATCTCTACATCTAGCGAGTCTACTAGCTAGCTTCTTTCATGTAGTCTACTATGTTGCACCCTCTTTTCTTCCTCATCTATTTCCAACTTAACCTATTGGAGGCACTGACTTTACGTTATTACCCTTTTCCCTAGGGCTCCAATTATTCACATAGATCAACAAAATTCATGTTGTTTGTTGGTCTCTCCTCCGCTGAAGGTTCCAATTATGCAGTCATTTTCTATCCATCTCCCTTGGTGAAATTTTCGAGAAATTCCATTGAATGATCTTCTTTTCTCCTCTTCTGGGAAGATTTTAATGTCTTCTCCTCCCTATCCTTTATGACAATCTCAACTAGTTGTATTTCCTCTTATGCACCTGCATCACACAAATTGTTAAATTTAAAATCATTTGGCCCACTGGCCTCTTCTATGGATTCCTGTTGCATCACTTCCCCATGTGAAATATATGCGTTGGCCTCTACTAGGCTACCTGGAAGGAATATACTGATCCCCCTAATCATAAAAATTCATTTCTAATCCTCCTATGTCAGCACTCCTTCCTGACCCAAACTTGTTTCTGAATTATTAAGAATTTTAGATAGTCTCATTTTTTTCTCCTTGCCCACCTGACAACATGGATTTTCTGTTCTTCCCTCTGAGAAGTCTATGGGATATTCATATGATATCTCTTCCTCCTCTATGAGGTTTTCTCCATATTCTGGCTCACAAACACAAACCATCTCCTCTGTGTCATTGAGGCCTTCAACTTGCCTCAGCCACCTCCTCAATTCCTGTCGTTGCCTCTTGGCAACCAACTGCTGGATGAGACACTTTTCTTTCTTCTTCAAAGGCCATTCGTACCTCCAGCTTCCATGTGGTTCTTGTTGCATATTCAACATCATCCTATCAAGTTCCACTCTAGTCTCCTTGAGCTCTTTATCCATATCTTCTTGGATAATCTTCCTGCAGTCTCCTTTCCTTCCTTCCTTATGGCCTTCAGTAGCCATCATCTCTCTTCTTTGCCTCCTAGAAATTATGTGATCTTCCACTTGCTCACCATGAGCTACAGTCAACTTCTACCAAGATTCTCCTTACTTAACCTATTATTTGACATGAAGGAACCTTCTATGATATTTTGCACTCCTGTTGAGTGTAGGTGCACACCTTGCGCTCGCTCCTTCTCCTGAGCACTCCTTGATCTATGGGTGTTGTACTTCAACTTCTCACCTTAAGAGCTCCATGATCTCTCCTTTACCTCAAGAACACAACTGATTCTTCTCTTTCAGCCCACCTAGTTTCCTGCTTTCTATGACACACTTGCAAATAGTCTTTACACACAGAGCATCAATACTCTGTCTCTCCTCCTTTGCCTACTATCTACAGAAACAAATCATCTCTGATACCACTTGATGCTATAAAAAAAATAATAGTTGAGAGATCTGATACCACTTGATGGTATCAGACAAAATATTCTCCCTTTCCTGCTATCTACAAACAAAATCAGGCTCTGATACCACTTGATGGTATCATAAAAAAACTTATCTACACTTTGATACCACTTGTTGGTATCAGAAAAAATCTTATCTACGCTCTGATACCACTTGATACAAACCCCCACCCACTCCTTAGGGTCTGTGTGACCTCCTTGTCTAGGATTGTTTGAATTCAGATATGGATTAGCTCTCGGGCCCTTATTGATCCCTCCAAATCATATACCACAGACCTTTTATTATCGCGGAGGTTCCACAAAAACCCGTGATCTCTTTTTCCTAATCCCTTTTTCTTCTAGAAGAAACAACATATGACCACGCGTTGGGACAAAACACCTAATAATGCACACTACTTCAGAGCTTCGACCACTTCGAGCTCCATGAGTTTCAACCACCCAAATTTCCAATTCCCTGAACATGTGAATGAGACAAGTCCCAAACAACTACGAGGATCGATGGTTCAAAACCTCTGTCGAAATCTACGGTTCATACATTCTTCGAAAATTCAGGCTTCGAGGATTCCAACAACCACAACTCACAATCTTCTCAAAATCTGAAGTCGCGAATCCTCGAACAAGGGAAGGGATCAACGGTCCTCCACTCTCAGGTGACCAATGACTCCGATTGGATCCAAAACTTTAGGCTTTGGAGATTTCATCTCTTGTCTCCACCTGACCTCTAGACAGTCAAAATATGAATCTTTCGAAGGCTCACAGATCCAATGGTATACCTCTTGTTAGCGACAGATGATTGAGATCTATTACGGGACTCCGGGCTTCATGGATTCTTGAAGCACCGCTCCATAGATCCGCCAGAGTGTCGAACCGAAGAATACACACAAGTGACAAATCAACGGATCGAACATCTTGTTAACCAACTACCATGATCCACTTTGGCACTCCGAGCTTTAGGAGTTCCAGACTTTCCGCACTCTCAACCCTCTAGAGTGTCAAACTACCAGAGAATGGATTTTTCCCTCCACATGGCTCTCCTCGATTAACAGTTGTGATTAAATCCAGAATTCGAGCCTTCGAGAGTTTCAACTCAAAGAAACCTACAGCTCAATTCCTCCAGAGTGCCAAGTCTCCAAACTACAGGATCTAATGCCACATATCTCCTCCCAAACAATGGTGAGGATCTAATCCTCTCTTCAGAGCTTCAAGAGTTTTATACACTCCATTATTCTATTCTCCGAGACATCTATACTTCTAGACTATCCTTGATCTGATGACACACGTCCTTGCTAATAGATGGTCCCGATTCACCTCGGGGTTCAGGACTTGGCCAGATCGCCTCCTCTACATTCAAACAAGAAAAACATATGAACTTGTGAAGCCTGAAGGACTCTAAGGGTTAAAACACATGCTACTCACATGGATCCGACGATTTTTTATCCGCACACTCAGATCCTGCTGCTAAGATATTTTCTCCCTTTGTAGTGTCCCCAAGGTTGAGCCCCGATGTAAACTATGATCTGAAAGAGATTGTAAAGATGTGTTATAGGCTGGTGAGCCAAGTTTTGTATAATCCAGTAAGCTTATGTGTTTGATTAGGCCAGAGAGCCTAAGGGTTGAAGGCTAAGGGCCTGGATTTTGTATCTGTATATATATGCAGCACATCAATAAAACAAAAACACCGCCAAGTGCAGACCGACCACAATGAATGAGTGATGGGGGATTGAGCGTCCACAGAATGGGCAAGGGATTAGGGGCTGAAAGGTGGGAAAAGGGGATGAGTGTTGAACCTAGGGGCTAAGCCTAGGGGGGCTTAGGCCTGGAATAATATTTTAATATTATTTCCAAAAAGAGCCATGTGCATATTATTTTATCCTAAGTTCCTGGAAAGGGAGGGAGCGTGCAAGGGGATGCACACTGTGGAACGCATGCAGTTCCCAGGGTGACAAGTGTCAACCCTGGTGCATGCAAATATAATCACCGAGGTGAACCTCGTGAGGGGTTTTTCTCCATTGGAATTGAACCTCTGAGCATGGAAACGGTACGACCTCTACCAGAATACCCGGGGGTTCATCTATGAAGCTGTAAAGCTTGTGTTTGTTATGCAAAATTACATGTACGCCCTCTGTTCTGAGAGCCGAGGAGATTGTGTCCGTCTGAAAAGCCAGTTCACTCTTTACCCGTTCGAAACCAGGGAGTCTGTGTAATTTTCTGCGTGGATTGTTGTCACGCGTTTCCAGAACCAACCCCGTGAGACCTTGCCGCCATTGCTGAGCTTGTGTGAGAAGCCCAAGTCTATATTCCCAGTTGACTGTGGTGGTCATGCAGTGCTGGTCTACGCGTGGCATACTGGCCAGTGTGAGCCTGTGTTGAGCTTGTGTATGACCTCTCTCCAGGTGAGGGAGGTGGTGGATGTTGGAAGAGGCAGGTTGTCAGGCCTACGAGAAACTCTTTCCAGGTGGAAGAGTTTGCTGGGAAGTGTTTTCTTCCAGAGAGTGCCCAGCACCAGCTACGGGCTCTAAGACTTCTTGATCCGGCCTGTTTCTGAGACCCAGAGGGGAGGTTAGCACCGATGGATTGTGCGTGTGAAGGCGTATACTCCCGAGAGGAACAGACATGTGGGGAATGAGGGTCTGGTAGTAGTGGGCGTAAGATGGCATCTTTGGGAAGAATCCTTCCAGATATTCCGTGCTGACTTCCCTGTAACCTCAACCTAGCCTAGGATTCCTTGCCTTGGGGGTGGAGCTCGGTCCCAGCTCGGGGGTGACCCACTATTGAGCTGATGAACAGTGTGGTCTAAGGCTGGGAGGTTCGTGGAAGGCCTGCACTTGGTTGGTGAATTCTACAGCTGTTAAAAGATAAGTATCTGAACTATGTTTTATCACATTTGGCATGACTGAGCTGTTTATGTATCATGTTTCTGTTGTGTAAAGGAATTACTGTTGAATGCTAATGCTTGTTTAATTGTAGCAGTAACTTATATAATTTACACTGAGAATTACATGTGTTTAATTGTTTAAATGCATGTGCTTATAATGTCTATACGAATTATGTAAAAATTCATGTATAGCATGGTAACTGAGAGGTTTGGAAACCTCGGTAGTGAAAAGGTACACTAAAAATTGGTATCAGAGCGAAGGTTTCGACACTGAGCCTATATGGGCCAGTGGAGCAGTCTTTGGACTGAGAATGTGAAGGGAAATTGAGTCGGGAGGACCAATTTCGGACCCTGGTTTTCTCCGAAGTGTCAAGGGGACACTTGACAAGTTTTTATTAAGCTCAGGAGGTATAGCGGTACTATGAAACCACAGCTGGTATGGTCTATGACCACAGGAAGACAGGTCTCTACGCCAATGGTGTTAGAACCGTAGGATCTGTTCAGGAGGGAAGGCGAATCCTTGTAACCGTCAGATATGGAGAATGTGCACAAGGTTTAAAGCCTTTGGATACTGCACAGGAATTTAAACTTGGGAGGACCGTGAGTCGTAAGATCACTGTGGGATTAACCGTCAATCGTCCAAGTTGACAGAAGTTGCACAGGGTTTAAGTCCTCATGGGTAGAGGAGAAGTTCCGGAGAGGCGTCGAGATATTAGAGTCATCGGGGTTTTGCTAAGGTAGACAATCGAGACCTTGTGGTTCTCGAAATCCTGAGGAGGGATCATAGCCGTAGGATCCCAAGGAGGACATGTGTCAGAAACCTAGAGAGAGTCGAAAATCGGAGAATCGGAGTTCTCGAGCACATAGAGATCTCATCACACGGAATCGTGATCCACGATTTCGCAACAAGATCTAGACCATTCATATTAGGGGACACGTGGCAGATATCTGCAATCGGGAAAAGTCCCGACAAAGAGTAAATCCATCGGTGTTTGAAGTTCATTGGGAAATTGGGAACCCCAGAGACAAGTGATTAATACACTTTGAAACTCTGAACCCCGAAACCCCGATGAGCGAGTGATTACAGTCACGGGGTAGAGATCACATGGACCTGGGCTTAACCGGGAAGGGTTAAAGAAAAAGGTGCGTCGTCATATCGGGAATTGGGACATTGGGGATCCCGTGAGCGTATGAGCATTGACATTGAAACCGTCGAAACCCGACGGGGTAAGGTGGAGGTCATATAGTATGGTCATGTGGACCAGAGGCTGAGCCAGGAGAGCTAGCCAGTGTAAAAGGACATCAGGAATCGGAGGATCGGAGGTTGTGAATGCATGTGCATCGCGACATCACAAATCCCAAAACCCCGATAAGAGGATTGATCACGGTCATAGGTAGTGGTTGTATGGTGAGGCTATAGCCCGGAGGACTAGCACGGACGGAGTCCATCAGAAATCGGGAAATCGGGGATTCCGCTATCCAGAGTTTTGGTACATTTCGATTTGCGAAACCCCGAACCCCGATAAGGGAAAAGGCCAGGGTCACGAGCCAGCGCTCACATGGTGTAGAGCCATAGCAGGGGCTAACGCGTAAAGGTAGCGCATCGGGAAATCGGGAAATCGGGGATTCAAACCACCAGAACATTGTCGGTTTCCAAACCCCAATAGAGGTAACCCCGATAGAAGGAAGGGAGACCTCAAAGAGTTCCTGTGGAAGGAAAATTTCCCGATAGGGAAATAGGAGAATTTCAAGAAACCCGAAAAACACAGAGCCAGACAGAGCTCAGAAAACTTGTGTAGTTGAAATGTCTTTCGTTCTTGTTCGTATTAGTTATAAAAGTTGTGGATTATTCATGAAATTTAATGGCCTGACAATTTTGAATTGGATTTCACAGTGCGTGTTCAGAATACAACAGAGGCCAAAACTCCAGTTAATCAACGCCGAGTATGGAGTGGGGAAGAGTACAAATTACCCTGAAATGGAAGACGAATGGGAAGGAAAGGATGTTAAACTAGGAGTCGAAGGATCAAAATCTAATGGGCATGGAAAGGAGATGGATAAGGAAGGACATATAATGAAAATCCTTGATGGATTGCAAAGAGAGGGAAAGGAGCGTCGAGCTAATAGCCGAAAGCTCATGAAAGTCAAGGATCGACAAGGGAAATTAAACTTAAAATTCTTGCAGAGTCTGGAAAGAATAGAGAAGAAACTTGAGAAGGGAAGAGACTCAGGTACGACAGAGAGTCATAGAACCCATGGGAGAAGAAGCAGATCGAGGAGTGGTAGCCGACATCTTAGTCGCTCCCAAAGACATTTGGACAGGGAGACACACAGTAGTTCAAGCCCGTCCCCTACCGGAAAACATCGAAAATCTGGAAGGGAGGAATTGAAAGGAGAGATGAATAAAATTAAGCCTCCAACATTCAATGGAGAACATAAGAAGGAGGAATATGCTGAGACATGGTTGTTGGGAATGAAGAAATACTTCCAACTGCAGAATTATTCCTCCCATGCAGAAGGAAGAATTGCAATGTACCAGCTGAAAGGAAAAGCGTCCATGTGGTGGGATCAGTTTGTGTAGGTGCAGCACATCAGAGAGAAAGAGGTCACATGGAAGGAGTTTAAGAGGTATTTTGAGAAGAAATACCTGACTAAAAGATACTATGACAGAAAGATGAAGGAGTTCTTCGAACTCAAGCTAGGCAGCATGACCATTGATGAGTATGAACGAAGTTTTCTGGAACTGTTGAAGTATGTTCCATTCATCAAGGATGAGGCTGTTCCCATGTCGCGTCCTCAGGACCGTACCAGGTCCACTGGACCTTTACAAGCTCTATAGCTTGATTCCGAAGATGCTTTCTTTTCCTGTCCAATATGCACACAGGATGCACTTCCAGGACACCTTTTGGTTCCACTTGAATCACAGTCCAATCGATAACATGATTAGTATCAGGTACATATTTCTTAAGCAGTGAAACATGAAACACATTATGTACAGTCATAGATGCAGGTAATGCAAGCATGTATGCAACTGGCCCAATCCTTTCCAGGATCTCAAATGACCCACAAAATCTTGCTTCCAACTTGGCGCAACTTCCCAATTTCAGGGAACTCCTGTTAGTTTTAACTTTCAGGAAAACATGGTTACCCACTTTGAATTCTTTATGGGTTCTGTTACTATTACCGTAAGTTTTCTGCCTATTCTGGGCAACTTTCAGATTCTGTTTGATTTTTACCATTTGATCTTCCATCTCTTTGAGTAGTTCAGGTCCAACTACTGTTCTGTCAGCTGGATTATCCCATCTCATTGGAGTGTTGCACTTTCTTCCATAAAGTGCCTCGAATGGGCTCATCTTCAATGATGCATGGTACCCATTATTGTAAGCGAATTCTATCAAATGCAGGTAGTCTTCCCACCTTGATGGTTTATCCATCACATACATTCTCAACATGTCTTCTATTACTCTGTTTACTCTCTCTGTTTGTCCATTAGACTTGGGATGATATGCTGTACTGAAGTTCAGATTTGTTCCGAATCCCTTGAACAATCCTCTCCAGAAATTCGAAGTGAATTTCGGGTCCCTATCAAACACAATTGTCTTAGGAATTCCATGCAAGTGTGAAACTTCTTTTAAAAAGAGATCAACAACATCTGCTGCTCTGTGGGTGGTTTTCAGTGGGATAAAATGGGCAGCTTTAGTAAGCTTGTCCACGACCACCATGATTGAATCATGCTGCTTGCTTGTTCTAGGCAATCCTGTGATAAAATCCATTGTTACCACATCCCATTTCCATTCAGGAATAGGTAAAGGCTGCAACAAACCTGCTGGGTGTCTGTGCTCAGCCTTGACCTTCTGGCATTCCATACATCTGGCGATGTATTCAGCGATTTCCCTCTTCAACCCTGGCCAAAAATAATGGCTTTTGACTACTACCACAGTCTTCTGATATCCAGGATGACCAGCATAAGTCACATTATGCATTTCTTTTAGAATTGCCAACTTCAATTCTTTGTCATTAGGTACATACACTCTGTTCTTATACAGAAGTAAACTATCAGTTCCCAAGGTATAACTTTCCTTGGTTTGTGGTTTCTCATGCTGCTGTAGGTTTGCTACCAGTCTTTTGTACTGCAAATCAACATTTGTAGCTTCAAGAATTATGTCTTTCAACTCAGTTTTGTACATGCTAATGGTTGTAGCATGTAATTCATGCACTTTTCTGCTGAGTGCATCAACCACCTTATTGTCTTTCCCTTTGATATGTCTGATATCAAATTCATATTCGCACAGAAATTCCAGCCATCTAACTTGCCTGGCATTTAAATTTGGCTGATCAAATAAATACTTCAGACCATTGTGGTATGTTCTTAGTTCGAATTTGTTGCCCATGAGGTAATGTCTCCATTTCCTCAATGCATGGACAACTGCTGCCAGCTCTAAATCATGAGTGGCATAATTCTTTTCATGCTCTTTCAGCTTTCGGGATTCATAGCAAACTACAAATCCTTATTGGCCGAGAACTCCTCCCAACCCCTCCTTACACGCATCTGTGCATACTACATAATCCTTGTTTGGATCAACAATCTTTAGGATTGGAGCACTAGTGAG
>ML808072.1:43871-58209 GCA_009831015.1 Picea engelmannii
AGAACTTTCCCCGAAGTTCTTGATTCCTCCATAACTTTCCAGACTTCCTCTCTGATCATCGACCAACAATAGTGGAAGATGTCAGTCATAAAACCATCTGGCCCTGGAGATTTACCTGGGGCCATCTCTTTGACTGCTTGATCCACTTCCTCTAGGGTGAAGGGACTTGTCAGAACTTCATTATGTTTGTGTTTGACTGGGGAGGGGATGTGCCTAGTGATCTTTAGAATAGCAGGCATTCTGTCTTTGATGGGTTTTGTTAGCATATATTTGTAGTAGTTGGTCAATTCCTCTTCTATGTTTGCATGGTCTTATATGGGGTTTCCCTAAGCGTCTTCTGGTTGAGTGATTCGGTTTATGTATCGCCTTTGCACCATGGATTTGTGGAAGAATTTGGTGTTCCTTTCACCTTCTTTAAGACCTTGTACTCTGGATTTCTTCCTCCAAAGTATTTCTTCTTATTCCTTTCTCTCTTCCAGTTCTACTCCGAGTTCCTCCTCCTCCCTCAGTAAGGTTTTCATTCTATCCCCGACAACAAATATATTTTGCAATGTTTCCAGGTGTTTCTCAATTTCATGATTTCTTTGCAGATTGTTCCCAAATACATTTTTATTCCATCTGTTTAGTTGAGCCTTAAAGTTTTTTAACTTTTTTTGGAGTTTGTACATGCAAGTGTCGTGGTCTATTCCTACTTGCTCCCACCATAATTTTGAAAGATTTTGAAAGTCTGGGTGTGTGAGCCAAAACTTCTCAAATATGAAGGGATTGAACTTGGGCGTGGCTCCAGTGTCAAGACAGAGCAAGACTAGATAGTGATCCCAGACAGTTTTTGGGAGGATGTTGGCTTCGATGATCGGATCCTCCAATAGCAGGGATTCTGAGATGAGGAAACAATCCAATATACATGCCACATGATGATGCCCATATCTGCGATTAGACCAGGTGAAGATACCATTTCTAGTTTATATATCTATTAAATCGAGTTTATCTATGAGGGTTTAGAACTTACCATTGTCCTTGTCTAGCCACTTGGTCCCTCCTATCTTTTCCTCCAACATTAAGATGATATTGAAGTTACCACCAATCAACCAGTTATTTGAACCCAACAACATATTGATAGTGGTTATTCTTCCCATAAACAGATATTTATCCTATGCACTTTGAGGCCCATACACATTTGTAATCATACCTTCTTTGATAGACCCTATTACTTTGAAGTTAGTTGTAAGCATGCCAACTGTGGAAAAAGGGTTGGTCTATGATGATTGTAGTTGGATTCCACTAGAGTGTCAGGCCTCTTGCAACTCCATTTGAGTCAGTTTGAATGGATTCATAGGCTCTCCAACAATGTTGGAAAATGTCCTTGGCTTCTTCCTCGGCACATTTTGTTTCCTGTAAAAGGAGAATGTCTGGATTTTCAACACAAATACAGTCTTGAAGATTCCTTTGCTTAGATATTCCATTAATCCCTCTTATATTCCATGTTATGATCTTCATCATGATGAGTTATGAGGTGGATGGAGATATCCCTCTGTGAGTCTCTGGATCTGCCCAGAGTTGAGCATATAGTTTCTTACCTCCTTAATGAGTTGATGTGTCGATTTGCGGCCTCGTCGCTTACTTTCACGGGAGGTACATTTGAGTTCAGTGGTCGGGTATAAGGAGATCCCTAATCTTGATGTGGAACCTCTAGTAGAGTTAATAAATACTTTATGCACCTTTCTGAGTTGTTCCACTGGGATGGTTTGCAGTTCCTTTCTGTTGAAGGCCTCCTCCAGTTTTTCTAGATCTATGTCCGCTAGATCTTGCTCATCAAGTTGCATTAAAGTGTCTGTCCCCTCCTCTGGCTTGTCCATATTCTGTTGGGTTGTTGGGCTTGTTTCTTAGTTGTTTTCTTTGTCCGGTTCCATTTGATGCTTAGCTTTACCTTTTTCCTTGTCCTGGTTATCTTTTTTGTGCGGATTTTCGACCTCCTCTTCCTCTGAGAGTTGATTAAGAATGTTGAGTTGCACTTCATAGTCCCCCTTGGGGTTGCACTAGCCTTTGATCCATCTCATGAGATCTCATTCGAAAGGCCATAGACCTAGAAACTTTCCAATGAGAGTGTGCTCCCTCATGAACTGAGTGTGTTCCTCAACCTTGTATGAGCTAATGGTGTATCGTGGCAATTTATCTGATTGGGGAATGGATTTCCCTAGTTCCCATTCGCAATATGCCTTTGAATGAGACGTTCTTGACTCAACGTCCATTGCTTTACTAAATACTTGTTCCCTGGCTAAGAGTTGATCCTGCAGGTGAGGCGGCGACTCAAAGGCAGGCGTCTTAGCCCGCAATCCTTCTCTGTCGTTGGTGGAAAAATTATGGTAAGAGGGGGGTTGGCCCCTCCATTCTGGGTTCATCTTGTGCAGTTAGTGGTGGTGTACTGGTGCAACACGACTACCTTGGTGCGACAGTTTCATCTACAGGGGGGAACGATGCATACAGGGCAGGGTTTTTTCTAGGGTTTTCACAAAGCTCCTCCGACCTCCTCTCCACAAATATAACACTCGAATCTTATGGTATGTTACTTAGGAGGGATTGGTCACATAAACTGCAAGCATTTTTTGCCACAAATTGGTCTCATCTATGGTTACGATTGGGTGGAAGGAAAAATCAAACACGATTTTATCAAGAAGCTCGCATGAGGCATATAGTTACAAAATTGGAAGGAACTATTGAACTAATCCAATTCACACATTCAATTATGGGTAACTACTTTTTGAGATTGAAGTAGTAAATTACATAGTAGAAGAATCGATTTTTGAAATTGATGAACATTCCAATGCATTTGGGTTGATGAAAATGAAAATTGTATTATAGTAGATGTACAAAGTAGTGTTTCAACTAACTTAAGTGTAAATAATGGCATTTGGACTTTGTTTTTTGATGACTCTAAATCATAGGAAGGCATAGGAGATGGTTGCATCTTGATTAATCCACACACAAAAAAATGACATCTTATCTTCTACAAGCTTGAATTTGAATTCACCAATAATAATATAGAGTGTGAAGCTTTAATTCATGGCCTAAGAGACATTATCTATTTAAAGGTGAAATCTTTGAAAGATTTTTGTGATTTAGAAATAATTGTAAGGTAGGTAAAAAAAATATATTCATTGTTTATCACTTCATTTAAAAAGTTATCAACTCAAGGTATGGCAGTTAATTGATGAATTTGAATATTTTAACATTACTTATATTCCCTTATCTAAGAATGTAGTGGCTAACATGTTGGCCAATGTTGCTTATAAACTAACTTCGATCAACAATGGGTTTACTATTGAATTAATTTTTATCCCATCAGTTCTTAATAATAATGTTACTAACTAGAGGTTGTTTAATGATGATCAACATAGTGTCTAGTTCTTGAACAATGAAGACACTTTCAAATATGTAGTGATTGATGATGAAGAAAAAGCCTTGAAAAATTGCTAAGATTGAATGAAAAATGTTAAAGGTACTTTCATTCCAAGGAATGTTTTAACATTGGAGAAATTGTATGATCTAAACAATATATTTCAAGGATTTGTGAATGTCAAGACAAATATCTCATCCATGAATCACAAACTGATTAATTTGGGTATCACTAAAAACCAAAAAAATGTTAATATTGGAACTTGTTGATGTCCAACTAAAAGACAAGCTTATATCCACTTATTCGGGCAATATATGGACGTGTTTACTTATTATTATAGTGACTTGAATACATATGACACTTGAATTATACAACATGTAATTCCCTTGAAGGAAGGTGTCAAACCATTCTAGCAAAAGATGAGGAAAGTGCATCCGACGTTAGAACCAATGATATAGAAATAGTTGAAGAAGTTGCTAGATGATAAGATTATTTTTAAAGTCAAACATTCTAAATGGGTAGAAAACCTGGTTCCTGTTAGGAAAAATTCAGGAGAAATCAGATTATGTGTAGACTATAAAAGTTTAAATAAAGAGTCCAACAAAGACAACTACCCTATTCCTCAATGGAGAAGATCTTGCAGCTAGTATCTGTTTAGAGACATTTTATCTTCTAGATGTTTTTCTCAATATATAATCAAGTATTGGTGGCAGAAGCAAATAGGCTAAAAAACACATTTTTTACAAAATGAGGAACACTCGCCTATCACCATATGCCTTTTGGGCTGATTAACATTGAAGCCATTTTTCAGTGAGCTATGGACATAGATTTTAGGGGCCTCATAAAATAGAGTGTAGTGGTTTGCTTTGATTATGTAATAGTTTATTCAAAAAATAGGGTAGGCCACATACAACACTTGAGGTATATCCTTGAAACATGTACAAAACATGGCATTTCTCTTAATCCCATGAAGATCATTTTTGAAGTATCATAACGTCAAATTCTTAGCTACATTATCTCAAAATATGGGATTTTGATTGATGCAGAAATAACTAAATCCATCACATAGATTCCCATGTTGATCAACAATAAGGTAATGCAATTCTTTTTCGACAAAATAAACTTTCTCAAAACATTTGTGCTAGATTTTGCTAAAATCATTAACCATCTATAGAAAAATATTAAAAAGGATGTTCTCTTTAAATGAACACATGTTGAGAAAGAATATTTCAAGAAAATAAAATATACAATAACAACAACTTATGCACTTCATAGTTTGAATTTCAATGAGGATTTTTTTTCATATACATTTACATATCACCATTATGTTGCGGATACTAAACTATCCTATGGTTAGGATTGGCCATAATAGAGCAAGTTTCAAAGAAAAATGTTGATCTTTCCCAAAAATAGCTTATGATGATCTTTCAATAACTACTAGTTAGTTATATGAGGTCTTACCCGATTCAAATGACCGATTGGAGATAATCGTTTTGGGTTGTCATTACTCCAACTATCCTTGTTCCAGTTCAATATTGTAGGCCCACACACACAAAAACAACAAACCTTCCTCAAGCTATTGGTAGAAATGAAAATGAAAATAAAATAACTACTTTAACTAATTTAATCAAGTAATTTAGTTCCTCAACTAAATATTGAAAAGGAGATGAAATTCAATACAAACAACTGGAAATTTAGGGGAGGGAAAGAAGATAGAGCTTCATTTTATTATCAATAACAAAAATACAAAGAAATGTACCTCATTTTTCTACTAGCATTGTCCATAACCGTCATCTAGATTCCTCTTATCTCGGGCCACTTAGGACTATATCACTTCCAAATTTCATCTCCTTACAGATGTTATGAAGATCAATAAGGATATTAGGCCTCAATGACATGAATGGGAGATGGACTTCGGGAAACAATGATTTCCAAGGACATGAAGGTCATAAAAACATCAGGAATGTGATGGCTTTAACTGTTTGGGCTAGATGATCACTCTAGCATAATAACAATGCTTGTATGGTTCTAATAAATTCAGGTCTCTTTTGTACCATTTCAAGATGGTTGAGACCATTTTGCACCGGTTTTAGAAAGTTTAAAAATTGGATTTTCCATAAACCCCACTCAGGAGCATGCAATTTTTCATGTTTTAATATTTTTTTGGTGGTGCACTCGTGCCTTTACTGAAGGGAAAGGGATAGTACTTTCTCCTTTAATGAGACAAAAGTGTGGGTGGATTTCGAGGAAGGATTTTTTAATAGAGTTATGGGTGGGACCAAGCATCATGAAGGGGATAAGGGAAGCTATTGTGGTGGAAACATATGATATGACAGATGCCCCTTAATGTCTGAGGTTATTAGAGGAGATGATGGCTGAAATACATTATAATACTATGGAGGAGGCTACTAAGTGGGGCAAGTGGATTTCACCAGACTTTGGATCCAGAAAGCACCTACAATAGAAACCAAGGAATCATATCACTCTCTTCCCGAGGCAAGCATACCATTGCTCAGGTGTGGACAAGAATGGCTGCCAAATCAAATACATTATATATCCATGAAGTATATATAAAGGAGTGATCATGGCCACAAACAAGATACATTGTGGATCCATGTCAAAATAGATCATAGCCATGAACAATACACGCTCGATCTATGCACACTAGTACATATGGGGTCGATATTTGATGAATTATTACGATGATACAGAAAAAAATAATGGTACCATTGAATATTTTTTCTCGGCTCCCCGACATTTATCATAATTACGACTTTGTTCTATATACATCGAACTTCAGATGAACTTTTGTCGAAAGTTTGACAGAGTATTTATCCATCGAACTTATGATGAACTTTCCTCAGAATTCTGACGCATGTGAAGAGACTTATGAAAAGTCCATGGTCATCACCATCATTATTGTCATCATCATCATCATTGTCTTCATCATCGTCATCATCGTCATTGTCGTCACCATAATCAACATTGTCATTGTCGTCCTCCTCCTCCTCATCATCATCATCATCATTGTCATTATTGTCGTCATCATCATCGTCATTGACATTTTCATCATCATTGTCATTGCCATCATCATTGTCATTGTCATTGTGATCACTACCATCATCGTCGTCATCATCATCATCATCATCATCATTATCATCATCGTCATCATCATTGTCAACATCATCATCAATACCATGGTCACCACCCTCATCACCGTCGTCATCATCATCATCATCATCACCATCATTGTCGTCATCATCATCATTGTCATCACCATAATCAACATTGTCTTCATCATCTTCCTCCTCATCATCATCACGACCATCACTATCATCATCATCGTTTTCGTTGTCGTCATCATTATCATCTCCATTGTCATTTTCATCATCATTGTCATTGTCATCATTCTCATTGTCATCATTGTCATCATCGTCATCATCATCATCATTGTCATTGTCATCATTGTCATCATCGTCATCATCATCATCATTGTCATCACCACCATTGTCATTGTTGATTAATTGAGTTGGTTGTCATTGATGTCAACCCTTGAAGAAAGTTTGGTAGTGAATTCCAGTAGCACAAAGGTTTGGGTAATGGACCCAAGTTTGTTTGATGGACAATGGTATGAGTTTTGATATATTTGTAGGTAAGACTATTCCAGATTTATAGTACATGTCATGCCATTTCTGGTGGTATGTGGAATGTCACATAACTCCTCATGGTTAGAGAGTTATGGCCATGTGAAGTTGGAGAACCCTCATAAGTCATCTAGAAGCCCTAAAAGGTCAAAGTAGTCAAAGTGTTTGCAAAGAAGAAATTAATTAATTAATAAAGTGAAGCGATGAGTGTACTATAAGTCAAAGAGGATGCAAAAGAAATTATTTAAATAATAAATTTAATGGAGAACTCTCTAAAATAAGGAAAGTGGTTTTAGAGATTTTAGAAGGTAAATAATAAAGTGAAGTGATGAGTGTATTGTAAGTCAAAGTGGATACAAAAGAAATTATTTAAATAATAAAGTTAATGGAGAAATTACTAAGTGGACAAGTCATTAGAAGTTGGTTAACCCTAAAATAAGGAAAGTGGGTTAAGATGGTTAAAAGGTAACCCCTTGAGGAAGCTACATGAAAGTATAAATAAGAGGCAAGGCTCTCTCATTTTAATCACACTTGAATGTCATTGAATATCTATTTTTGTAAAAGGTTATTTGGGCAGGTATTATTGATAGAGAAAAATTGCAGCAGGAAATGTGCGGCAAGAAAATTGTGACAGAAAAAGTGCGGCAGAAAAATCGTGGTAGAAAAAGTGAGATAGAAAAATCATGGCAGAAAAAGTGCGACAAAAAAATCGCGGTAGAAAAAGTGCGACAGAAAAATCGTGGCAGAAAAAATACAGTAGAAAAAGCACGGCAGAAAAAGTGTGGCAACAACATGGTTGGGGTCTATTTATGATAGATATGGCACATCTTGTTTGAGTTATGTTTTATGAGCTAGGGTTTATCTCTTGAGATGGTATTGGATGTTAAGTATTGCTGCATATATCAGATTTGTTGAGGGATACAATTGGTATTTTGTTGTTGGTATTTGGCATATGGGTATTGGTCTTGGTTGTGATGTGTTTTTGAAGTTGTTGGTTTAGCTTGAGGATGCATAACAGTGAGGTTGTGGCACATGGTTTGATGTAAGGGTTTATGGTATTTGATTTATGGATAAAGTGATGAATTGTTAGATAACTTTTGATGGTTATATTGGTGTATGTCTTTGGTATATGGTTGAGGTACATGTTGGGTACATGGTTGATAAAAGTAGTTGATGAGTTGACACATACATGAGGTGTATAGTTGATGATTTGGCACATACATGAGGTGTATAGTTGATGATGTTGGTACATCTTGATGAGTCAAGGTTGATGCATGATACATGTTGGTTTAGGTTATTGGTATAGGTTGTTTGGTGCAGGTTGATTGGTACAAGTTGTTACAGGTTATTGGTACAGGTTGACAGTGGCAGTGGTTGATTCAGTGACAGTGACAAGTTATCTACATTTGACATTTATATTTCAGGGCGGTTGGACGTGGCAAGGAAAGGTGGTTGTAACCAGAGAACATAGGGGGTTGTAGCCTCCTTCTAGTTGTAGCCAGAGAATTGGGGAGTTGGAGCTTCCCTCAGGTTGTAGCCTGAGAAACTAGAGGGTTGGATCCTCCTTACAGTTGTAGCTGGAAAACAAAGGAAGTTGGTGCTTCCAATGAATGTAATTCTTCAAGACATATAAGAAAAAACATTTTGTGGTTTTCTCCCGCTTTCGGTTTCCACTTAAAAACATCGGTGTACTATGTATGTGTGTGATTGCTCATTTATTCATTGTTTATTATTTTGTAACTATTGGATGATAATGCTACATTGATATAACACTTGTATTTTTGGAGAAAAATGGTTAAATTTCTCTATTATTGATTCACCCCCCTCTCAATAATCCAACAATTGGTATCAGAGAAGGTTCCTTAAGAAATCAGTTTAACCAATGAAAGGTAGATCATGGAGAGCAACAACTTGTATAAAAATGGAATACCATAGTTTGATGGACATAAGTATGCATTTTGGAGCATAAGGATGAAGACATATAGAGGCACAGGGATTTGAAATTTGGCAATAAATTGTAGATGGATACAGTACCAACAGTTCCGCCAACAAATGACAAAGCAGTGAAACTTGGTCAGAATAAATCCAAAGCCACAAATTCACTTCTGAATGGTCTTAGTGAAACGATATTCACCAAAGTTGCACATTGTAAATCCACTAAAGAGATTTGGGAAAAAACTCAAAATATTTATGAAGGAGATTCAAAAGTCAAAGCAACAAAGCTTCAAACTTACAGAGGTTGGTTCGAACAAATTAAGATGAAGGAAGATGAGAATATTGCAACTTACTTTTTACAAGTTGATGAAACAGTAAATGCAATCATAGGATTGGGAGAAGAAATCGAAGAATCTGTAATTGTTCAAAAAGTACTAAGATCTCTTCCTATGAGATTTGACCCTAATATATCAGCACTAGAAGAAAGAGCAGGTCTAAACTCAATAAGCATGGATGAACTACATGGAATCTTCACAGCATATAAAATGAGAATTGAACAAGGAAATCCAGATATAAAAGAAGCAGTTTTCAAAGCATCCAAAAGGTCAAAGAAAAAGGGAAAGAAAAAAGAAAAAGAACATAGTAGCAATAGTGACATCTCGGAAGATGATGAAGAAGTGGCCAACTTTGTCAGAAGATTGAACAAGGGAACCGACGACAGGTATAGAGGTAAGCTTCCTTTAATTTTTTTTAATTGTGATGGTATTGGTCATTTTGATAAAAATTTCCTCATAAGAAAAAAAGAAATGATGAAGGTTACTCAAATAACAAACAAACATATAAAGGCAAAAGAACCACAAAGAAATCTTTCAAGAAAATTTTATGCACCAAAGAGGACATCTCATCATCAGATGAAGATGAAGCCAATGACAGTGAGACATAAAGTGTTCTATTCATGGAAGTAGAAGACTATGATAAATAAGACTCCAAAGAAGAATATGAAGAGGCTAAAGAAGAATATGAAGAGGCAAAAGTTGACTACCGAGAAGAATTGATGTGTTCCATAGAAGTTATCAGAAGAGAAAAGAAGAAAAATAAGAAACTACAAGTGGAACTAGACAAGAAAGAAGACACTCAAGAACTAGAACAAATGATCACAAATTTGAAGGTYCAAATAGAAGAAGATAAAATAATTGAAGAAGCACTCAAAGAACARCTAGAATAAAAWGACAGGATCATTAGAAATTTGGAAGCAGAGATTGTCACATTAAGAAAGGATCTTCAAAAGAAAAATATGAAGAAMAACTCAAAAGTTTTGGATGACATTATTAGCAGTCAAAAATCTCATCATGACAAGTCTGGACTTGGATACAATCAGACAGAAAAGGGATCAATCTCCAAAACAACAAAGCAAGAAACATATCCAAAAARCTATACAGAAACAATCAAAGGGGATAGGAATATCTACAAGGAAGATTACAGGGACATTCCTCCACCAAGAAKATTCATATTTCATAATCAACAACCAAAAGATATGCCTAAGGAAGAAGAAGAGTTCATAAGAGTACCTCCCTTCAGAATATCTTCAACTCCCAGGTATCAAACTATCTTTTTTGGTTTATGTTATGCATGTAATAATTTTGGACATAAAGTTGTGAATTGCATATCTAACAACAGGAACATAAACAACTTTGAAAGTCATACACAAAAGGGTTATCCAAGAAGGCCTAGTGAAACACATAGAAGAAGTTACAATAGGTTTGAATCTTTGAGCATTGAAGTGGAATGTTACAAATGTAAACAACTTTGGACACATGGAAAAATATTGTAGAATGGAAATCCCTTCTAGAGAACCGCTACAGAATAACAATAGTCACAGATAGGAACCTCGGAAAAGGACATGGATAAGAAAGCAGAATCAATACAGCAATGAAGAATGCACACTTGTTCTACAAGCTAAGCAGAAGAAACATTGTTGGTATGTTGACAGTGGTTGTTCAAAACACATGACAGGTGATAGAGACAGGGTTCTTACATTAAGAAAAGAAATAGATGGATCAATCTCATTCATAAATGATGATTCACCTAAAATAATTGGAAAAGGCACAGTCAGAATTGGGAACAAGAATACAAAGGAAGAAAATGTTCCACTAGTAGAAGATATAAAACATAATCTTCTAAGTGTGAGTTAAATGTGTGGCCAAGTTCATAAAGTTACTTTTGATTCACAAAAGTACGAAATAAGAAAAGAAGTTTTAGGAAAATTGATTGCTACAACAGCGAGAACTTCAAGCAACATATATGTGTTAAGTGAAATTGGAAATGAAAAGTGTTGTCTAGGAAAGAAAGATGAAAGTTGGTTATGGCACATAAGAATGGGTCACATACATTTTGATAACCTTGTCAAAGTCGACAAAAGAGAAGCAATCAGATAAATGTCCCAGATCACAAAACCAACCAACACTTTATGTAAGCATTGTCAACAAGGAAAACAAACAAAAACCGGATTCAAATCAAAGGAATATTCAATGACACAACCACTAGAAATTGTGCATACTGATCTAGTTGGACCAACTACAACAAAGGGTTTAAAAGGTGAGAAATACTTTATGTTATTAGTTGATGATTATACAAGAATGATTGTAGATTGCTTTCTCAAGAATAAGTCAGAAGCTTTTGAAAACTTCAACATCTACAAGGAAATGGTTGAAAATGAAATGGATTCAAAAATCACATGCTTGAGATCTGATAATGGAGGAGAGTTCACTTCAAATGAATTTATGGACTACTGCAAAAGTCATGGAATAAAAAGGAATTTCTTCGTTGCTAGGAAACCTCAACAAAATGGAGTTGTTGAAAGAAAGAACAGGACAATGCATGAAATGGCTCGAAAAATGCTAATGGATTCCAAATTGACAGATATTTTTTGAACACAGACAGTGCATACAACAATTCACAATCAAAACAGAGTAATGCTCAGAAACAACACTGACAAAACTCCCTATGAGCTATGGAAAGGAAGACCAACAAATGTGAAGCACTTCAAAAATTTTGGAAGAAAATGCTACATCAAAAGAGAAGATGGAAAAATGGGAAAGTTTGACTCTCGTGTGGACAAAGGAGTACTTCTTGGTTACACAAGTACAAGGACAACATACAAGTGTTACAACCTGAGATTGAACAGAGATGTGGAAAGCATCAACGTAACAATTAATGAAACATGTAGATACGAATTAAAGGAAGAAGAAAATGAATCAATGGAACAACTTTACGAAGAAGAAACAAAAGATGAGAAAGTAGAAGATGAAGGGGATCCGACAGAAGCAGAAGAGCAAGTTCAACAAGTACCTCCAAAGACACCTAGCAAATGAGTACAGAAGAATCACCCTTCAGATCAGATTATCAGAAACAAAGATGCTAGAGTTGAGACTAGAAGAAGAATATGTTCACAAGAACAAACACACCTAGCACTCTCATCTACGATTGAACCAACCTGTTTTGAAGAGGCCGACAAGGAAATTTTTTGGAATAAGGCCATGGATGAAGAATTGGATCAAATAGAGAAAAATGACACTTAGGAATTGGTTCCAAGACCAAAGGATAAGAATGTGATCGACTCAAAGTGGGTATACAGGGATAAATTGAATGAAGATGGACAGGTTACAAGGAACAAAGCTAGATTGGTATGTAAAGGATATGCACAGGTTGAAGGAATCGACTTTGAAGAAACATTTGCCCCAGTTTCTAGAATAGAAGCAATCTAATTGCTTTTATCTTATGCATGCTCCAAAAATATTAAAGTGTCTTAGATGGACGTAAAATCAGCTTTTCTGAATGGGGAATTTGAAGAAGAAGTCTACATTGAACAATCAAAATGATTTCAGTTGTCAGAGAACACAAATTATGTGTGTAAATTAAAGAAGGCCTTGTATGGTCTAAAACAGGCTCCTAGAGCATGGTACTCTAGACTCAATAAATATCTACAATAAGCAGAGTTCAAAAAAGGAAGAGCAGACAAAAACCTCTACATCAAGGTAAGTCAAGATAGTATTTTATTAATTGAAGTTTATGTTGATGATATTATTTTTGGTAGTGATGATAATAGGTTAAGCCAGAAATTTGCAAAGGATATGTAGAAGGAATTTGAAATTTCATTACTTGGAGAACTATCCTTCTTTCTGGGACTTCATATACGTCAAAGAAACCAAGGAATTTTTATTTCTCAAATGAAGTATATAAGAAAAATGCTAAAGAGGTTTAGAATGGAAGATTGAAAACCAGTTATCACTCCCATGCAAACCAGTTGCAAGTTGAGCAAAGATGATGATTCAAAGTCTATAGATCAGAGGCAATACATGTCAATAATTGGTAGCCTACTATATGTGACAACATCTAGACGAGATGTAATGCAGGCAGTTAAATGGGTGGCACGATTTCAAGCAACACCAAAGGAATCACATGTATTAGCAATGAAGAGGATTTTCAGATATCTCAAGGGAACAAAAGAGTTTGGATTATGGTATCCAAAAGGAAATGATCTATCACTTAATGCCTACATAGATGCAAATTGGGCAGGTTGTATTGGTGGTCGACGAAGCACCAGTGGAGCAACATTCTACTTGGGTGAGTGTTTAGTATCATGGTTAAGCAAGTAACAATCATCAATATCCTTAAGCAGAGTATATTGTAGCAGCAACATGTTGTATACAGGTTCTATGGATGAAACAAACTATGACAGATATACAGGTTGAGTATGATGATCCCTTTCCAATATATTGTGATAATACAAGCGCCATCAGTATCTCAAAGAACCAGGTGATGCACTCCAAGACGAAGCACATTCCAATAAAGTATCATTTCTATGAGAACAGGTTGCATAGAAGAACATCAGAGTTGAATATGTGGGCACAAAAGAACAAGTGGCAGACATATTTACAAAACCGCTTCCATGAGAAGCCTTTAAGAATCTTCGCCAGAGACTTGGAGTGATTTCTACTCCAAAATTAATGATTTTGAATGCTTATCTTATATGTCTTAGATTTACACTCTAAGCACCATTAAGAGGAGAATTCAAGTCGGGAGATCAATTTCAGGAAGATTTCAGTGAAGGGGAGTATCCCCAAGCATAGTTCAGTTAGGGGGAGAAGCCTAGATGGAAAGATACCTTTGCCATTGATGAAAAAGGGGGAGAGATTTATTATATGTAGAACACGGAGGCATGGTTTCGGGGGGAGCGATGGTCACAAGAGGAGCATGAGTGATATGACTTCAGTATTGCATGACATGACTTCAATACTACATCAGAGTGTTTCCATCAATGCCAAAAGGGGAGATTGTTGATTAATTGGGTTGGTTGTCATTGATG
>ML808072.1:100284-115083 GCA_009831015.1 Picea engelmannii
CGAAGGACAAGTGTAGGTTGAACACACAACAGTTTTGAAGAAATGCATTGCCCCCTGACTGTCGTTTCCATATTGGAAACATGAGTGATAGTCCACAGTTACCTCGCCACATGCATACCACAACAAATGATTGCGCGACATCAATCAAATTCATTACACCGGGTGGCAGAAATATGACAGAGCACTCGATCATTCAAATGACCTTTCAAAGGAGAAGTGTTGACACATCACTTCTTAATGATGGATCTTGTTGATGACCGAATTGTCATGGTAAAGATGTCGTTTATTGCATGATTGGATACAGTCAAGTTCCTATTCTTAGTAAGTTCCATATGAAGGATCATCTGGAAGAGAATAACCATAGCCTAATTTCTAGGAGTAGTAGTTGGGAGGCATGGCAGCCCAATTAGCACATCCTTTTTCTATATATTACATATTTTCAATGTAAGTCTGGTTGGTTGGCAAAGTAATGTAGACAATGACTATTGAATGTAACTTTCGAACCCGATTGAAATATAATGCAAAGGTCCTGAGACTGTGATGAAAAGATTCTAATGGTGGTGGTTTGATGTATTGTGATCTCTCTTATGTACGTGTTTCTTTTTTTCTGTATATCCATGTCTATATTTTGTTTAAATTGGAAGGTTTTATAAGTTTAGAATTCATCGCGCGGTGCTTTAGACTTCGCCATTTAAACGCTTGTGTTTTCTTCTAAGTAATTCAAAATTCACCTCTAATGGTGCTCTGAGTTACTTTATGTATTTTTCTCTCATCACACAAAATGACTTTGAACTGAAAGACCATTGCTTGCTTAGCCTTTATCCTCTCAAGTTTTAGTCACCAAGTCATTTATTTCTCTCACTTTCTGGAGTTTGACTCCATGGCCCAAGGTTCTGCATTCTCTTGCCAATAGAACCATAAATATTGTACGAACGAAATAAACCTACCGAGAATTCAAAGCCATTATCCATTTAGAGACTAAGTCTCAGAGAGAGCCATCTCTAGGTCAGAATGGCTAGTTTCTGGCCTTAAAGTTGGTCTACAAGTTACCTCTATCATTCGTTTTCTTAGCCAAACAAATTTATGGAGAGACAACATCTTGGAATCATTTTCGGGGACAAAATTGAACAAAATTTTCCTTGGGAGAACAACTAAAGCTATAGTTTTGACCCCTGAGGGTAACAGTGGGTCAAGCATTTATATTGGCTAAAACCTTTTCCCTGGTGACTCCAATGAATGAGACCAGTAGCATAGAGTAGTACGAATCAAAAATCTTGGCTCCAAAGACAGTTTATACCATATCCAATCCTGATCCGGACCCTGTAGCACCCGTATATGATCCTGAAAATCTTCTGCGCATGGAAAAGGAACATGCGCCAGACCCATTCTATTACCTAGATAGAAACTTATCCTTACCCAAAAACGGTGTAAAATCATTGACGACCTTGATTTCAACACACTGTTTGAACAAACCCTGTTCAGGTCTAAATCAAAAACCTGCTTGGATGAGATAGTCTCAATGAGAAGAGATTTCAATCTTTGATACCAAAAAAATCTCGTGAGCTGATGTAATCCCCACTCAGAACATTCCGCCAATTTTAAACCCTCCTAGAGAAAAGGATGCCAGATTCTCCCCTCTTTCCCTGCTAGCCCAACTCTATGATTTGCCCCAGAACTATAATCAAGGGATCAAGTTATATGATGTCGAAGGAAACGCCTCTGCCCAAAAACACTTGGATTGGTTCAATTATTGTGTTGATCTAGAAGAGATCGATCATGAGGACGCGAAGATGAGATTGTTCGCGCAGAGTCTTTCAAGGGAGGTTAGGAAGTGGTTTAAGGCCATTCTAGCAGTAAGCATCCCTGACTTCGCAGCATTTGAAGCATCGTTCCTTGCTAGATGGGGAGACAAAAAGAATCCTTTACAACTACTAACGCAGTACAAAAATATGAAGAGAGCACCAGTGACGACACAGCCGCACTCCTCAGAGCACGCCTGCTCTCACAGGACCTTCTTTCGTTCATGGCCCAAAGAACTCAAAGGTTCCTCTAATTCCTTATCAGAAATTTTCCTTACCCACAACAACTCTCCAATGGATCTCCCTTAATGGTCGGGAAATCGGATCTCACGATTTCGCGAATCCTATGGTCGCGTGTCTTGTGCCTCACAATTCCCCGAAGTACGATGCAGGTCAACGTTGACTTCTTTTTCTGCTGTCGGAGTTCTCCCTATCGAGAAATAGCTACTCGTGATGTCAACAAATAGAATTTTTGAACTCCGAACCCCGATGTGTCGATACTCCGATGCACATGTGCGGGTTCACTTTTCCACCTCCCATCACCTCTTATCGGGATTTTGGGATTCGCAGGATCGCGGATCCTGATGACAAAGGTTTCGAGTCTCACCTTTCCCCGATCCCCAATATGGCATGCCACCTGTCTTCCACTAACCCTGACTGTGGCCCCACGACCCTTCCATCGGGATATCGCGTTTCGCGATTTCGAGTGGCAAGAGTTTCCTATTCTTAGAAACCTCAATTCTCCAAACCCTGACTTCCTGGGATCTCCTGACACGTGTCCCACATGATGAACGATTCTGATCCTGTCGGGATATCGCGGATCGTGATTCCAAGTGTTGTGATTTCCTTGCTTCCGGAATTCACGAAATGTCGAATTCCAATGCTTCTATTCACTGCATGCTCTCTTCTTCTGCTTCTCTTCTATGCTCAGGGATTATGTTACAATAATATAATGAGGTTGTCTATATCCGTTTTCCCTCTTTGGACTCTAAAGCTATCAAATCTAAAATTTAAATTCCTATCTACCAGCATTAACTATTTTAAATGTCGTCTATCTACCTAAGGACAAGAGCTATCCGCTCAAGGTCCCTTACAATATACAAAGGCGCCTCTTCTTAAATGACTCATTTAAGATTTGCGCAACAGTCCCAAAGCATTCTCAAAATTTGTGCTGGCTCATCCAGCTGTCCTCCGCTTCCGCGCTGGCTTGCTTGATGTGTTGGCGATGCTCCTGCATCAACCAGAGGAAATGATGTAAGAGTTCTCAACCTGATTCATGAAGGTGTACAACTCAATCCTCACAGAATTCCAACCGCCTCCCAGAGCTGCACAGCTTCAATACGTCGACTCCTTTGACAATGATTTCTCCTTGTTGTCGAGAGAAATAATATCTACTACTTTAGGCACTATGATGAGCGACGCAATCGAATTCGAAGTAAATCTGATGGCATCGAGAAATATCAAACAAAACTTTGACATAAATGGAAAGAAACCCCGAGGAGATGCGTAACCCTCTACTTCTCAATCATCATATGAAAAGTTTGACTTGATGATGAATACTATGGAGAAGCTGATGGAAGGATGTCCATGGAGAACAAGCCCACAACCCGAGAGAAAAATGATTTCCAACCCAAAAATCAAAATTTTAGAAGGGTTTGACCCCACAGATCAGGCAGAGGGAACATGGAGAGCAGGGTGATCAACAAATAAGACCTCCATTCCAAAAAAATTACATGGATGAAAATTTTGATCAGATGATCCAAGATCAGATGCATTGTTGCGACGACATGAACACAAACATGTTCTTGATTAAGGGAGAACACGATCAATTCATGGACATGAATGATGGTGTTATGTTGGAGGTTGAGGATATGTTGTCTTCAGAAATGGAGGAATTTAGGAAAGGATATCACAATTCCATCATGCACTTTCAAAAAGAATACAACCTCAAGAGCAGAAAGGTGTTCGCAGAACCTTAATAGATGAATCCCACAAAATAAACTCAAGTGAACACTCCTTCCACAAGCCGACCAAAAAAAGACAATCTAGCAAAGGACATGACAGAGAAAGGAAAGTCGAAGGAGGATGCTTTAAAGAAAGCACCAGAGGCGAGTAGGGAGACGGGCGTCAAAGAGGTAGATAAAGCCCCCCCCGCTTTAACTTTGAGAACAAAATGGCCAAAATTAAAATCTTCGTCCCTTTCAATGAGCTCATCAAGAAAGGAGAGTATCGGGATAAAATCATTAAAATGTTGAATATGGAAGAGGCCCCCGATACCCTTAACATCTAGGATGACCACTTTGCCATTTTATTTGGTCCATGTGTAGAAGAAATTGGTGATACTGAGGACGTTCCCCCTTTCTATGTCAGCCTCAAAATCTATGACATGACTTTGCATAACACCATGCTAGATTTGGGCGCATCGCACAATCTCATGCCAAAGGTGGTCATGGATGAGTTAGGTTTGGATGTCAAAAGGCCCTATAAGGATCTTTTCTCCTTTGACTCGAGGAAAGTGAAATGTTTGGGCATGATCAAACATTTGGTTATGTCGTTGTCTCAAATTTCGTCTAAGAATTTTGTTATTGACATGGTTGTGGCTGACATTCCCCCTAAATTCGACATGTTTTTATCCAGTCATGGTTCGCGAAATTAAAGGGAACCCTACAGATGGATATGTATTATGCCACCATCCTTGTTTTCGGCCAAGAAATAAGACTGTACAGAGAAGTGCTACTCAAGTACATGGTGAGTATCAAGACCCAGCCAAACAACCATCCTATCTACTATGTCGACACCGAGATCGACTCCTCTATATTATACAATGACTTGAGTTTTGAAAGGGAGGAGCTGAAAATTGTCATGACTGTCAAAGATAAGGCTGCGCGTTGAGCAGAATACTATGCAAACTTGAGGAACTATGCAGAGAACGAAATGTGGAACATGAGCTTCGACAGAGCCGTCAGCAAGGAAGGAGCAGGGGTCAGTGTATGGATAAATCCTCCCAAGGTGGGATCTAAACTCTGCTCTTACAAACTCGCCTTTGATTGTACAAATAACATGGCTGAGTATGAGGCATTGATTTTGGGTCTGAGAACTTTCAAAGAGTTGGGTGCTAAGAGGATAGAAATGCACAAAGACTCTGAGCTCATCATAAATCAAGTGAAAGGTATATACCAGTCCAAGCACCCTAGACTGAGAGAATATAGGAATCTAGTGCTGGACCTCCTCAAAGAATTCTCAAAGTATAATATGTCAGTGATCCCAAGGGGGAAGAACCAAATTTCGGATTCCCTGGCCACCTCATCTTCAGTGTTTAAAATTCCAATTTTTCCCAACTGAAAGTATGATATTGAAGTCAAACACGGGCCGACAATACCCGATAACATCAAGTATTGGTAGGTGTTTGAAGATAATATCAAGTATGAGTTCACTAATCTGAACATCGATGATGAGTGTTGTTGTGAAGAAGATGAATACGTAGTTGCGCACGGTGACGATGACCCCTTTCAGAAGCAGATAGCTAGAAGGGACATAGTGTAGCTAAAAAATAATATCATCCCCAAAGGATTGGTTCTGTTGGAAAAGTTGTTTGATGAAAACGATGTAGCCAGAAATCCCAGGATCACTGCGAATGATGAGGATGTCAAGGATTGCAACATCGGGACCCAAGAGAATCCAAGGATAATCAAATTGTCAAAGACACTCAGTCCGGAGATCAAGCAGAGATACATCAAACTCATGAAAGACTTTCCAGACGTTTTTGCCTGGAGTTATGAGGACTTGAAATTCTATGACACTAGAGTGATTCAGCACATCATTCCTCTCAAAGAGGATAAAAAACCTTTCAAGAAAAAGCTAAGACAGATCAATCACCTACTTCCACCGCTAATTGAAAAAGAGGTAAAGAAACTATTTGAAGCCAAAATTATTGTTTCTTTAATATTTTCAAAATGGGTTGCCAACCTTGTGCATGTAAGGAAGAAGAGCGGCGAAATAAGGTTATGCGTGGATTTTCGGAACTTGAACAGAGTATCCCTCAAGGACAACTACCTGCTTATGAATATGGACTAAATCCTGCAGAAGGTAGTTGGATCCTAGAAGATTTCCATGATGGATGATTTTTTGGGTTACAATTAGATCATGGTACACTCGGATGACCGAGAAAAGATAACCTTCACGACACCATGGGGTACAATCATGTATGAAAAGATTCCTTTCGGTCTTATGAACATTTGAGATACTTTCCAGAGGGCTATGGATATATCATTTGCTGAGGAAAAGGACAAATTTATCATGATCTACCTGGACGACATCACAGTGTTTTCTGACTCCGATGAACAACATCTTGAGCATCTGAAGAAGGTCTTCCAAAAATGCAAAAATTTCAGCATATCCTTGAATCCGAAAAAAATAGATTTTGGAATGCAAGAAGGGAAACTGTTGGGGCACATCATCTCAAAGGAAGGCATAAAGATAGACCCCAACAGGGTGGAAGGGTTTCGGAAGATCAACACTCCTTGGAGCAAGAAAGAGGTACAATCCTTCCCAGGAAAGGTGAATTTCCTGAGAAGGTTCATTCTGAATCTAGCTGAAATTATAAAGCACATCACGAGTATGCTCAGAAAGGGTAATGAGATAAAATTGAGACTCGAAGCCAGGAAATCTTTTGAAGACATCAAGGTAGTGCTGACCAAATCTCCCGTATTGTCCAGCCCAGATTTCACAAAAGATTTTATCTTATTCTCCTTCGCATCGGAGCACACCATCATTGGCGTACTATTACAGAAGGATGAGAAGAATTTTGAAAAGCCTATAGCCTACTTCAACAAGATGGTGAGAGACTCCCCACTGAGGTATGATATCATGGAAAAACAATCATACGCCTTGGTGAAATCCCTCAAGGATTCCAAGACTTATATACTACATTCCCGCGTCATTGCTTACGTGCCCAACAATTCCATCAAGGACATCCTGACCCTGAGAGAAGAAGAGGTAAATGGATCATAGTCATGCTGGAATACGACCTTGAAATCAAGCCCACAAAGATGATTAAGGGTCGGGAGCTTGCAAAATTGATGGCGCAGTCAAACTGTGATGTTTTGGGAACAAACTTCATTGTTGATCTGTCGGAGAACCCTCAAGAAGAAGCATCCCTGCAGGTGTCTCAAAAATTCATCGATTCACCTTGGTATGCTGACATCATTTATGTGTTGAGAAATTTTCAAGCCCCTCCAGGGTTAAGCAAAACCAAGGCTAGGTTTTTAAAGCTGAAGGCTACCAAGTTTTGCATCTTAGATAACTCTCTATATTGGAAAGATCCGGGAGGGATCTTGCTAAGTTGCTTTCTGGAAAATGACATAGAACAAGCTAACAGGGAATTCCGCAAAGGAGACCGTGAGGGGCATCACTACTGGAAAACCACCGTGCATAAAATCTTGAGGGAAGTTTATTATTGGCCTAGTATTTTCGCAAATGTATACAAGGAAGTTTCCAGTTGCCATGAGTGCCATATATTCGATAGAAGGAGAAAGATGCAATCTCTATCGTTGAAACCTATCTATGTCGAAGCACCATTCATACAATGGGGATTGGACTTTATAGGAGAAATCCATCTTCCATCCTCGGCGCAGCATAGATGGATACTAATGGTTATAGATTACTTCACCAAATGGATCGAAGCAGTCCCCACAAGGCAGGCTACTGACACAGTAATCATTCAGTTTATGGAGACCAATATCTTGTCTAGTTTCGGGTGCCCTATCAAGATCATCACGGATAATGCAACAACATTCAAGTCCAAGAAGATGGAGAAGTTTTGTAACGATTACAATATAACCCTGGGACATTTTACGACTTATTACCCACAGGGTAATGGATTGGCAGAATCATCCAACAAAATCTTAACCAGTATTATTAAAAGGCTCATGCAGGACAACAAGAAGGCATGGCACAAGAATCTTATCTACGTGTTATGGGATGAAAAAATCACTACCAAAAATTCCATCTCCACGTCACCATTCCAAATTGTATATGGTGTGAACATAATTTTCCTTACCTCACTAGGATTATCTGTTAGGAAGTTGTTGCGAGAGCAAGAGGCCGAACCAAACAATACTCAAAGAAGGATAAATCAGTTAATCCACGTGCAGCAAATGAGGGAGCAGGTTTTCGACCGATCAAAAATTCACCAAGATAGATGAAGAAAATTTTTGACCAACACTCTAAGGAGAAAGAGTTCGAGGTGAATCGTCTTGTGCTAAAGTGGGACGCGAGGAATGAAGACAAAGAGAAGCACGAAAAAATTGATCATCTTTGGATGGGACCATTCAGAATCGTCGTGTACCATGGGAACAATGCTTATCTGCTACAAAAGCTTAATGGAGAAATCACTGGTGGGGGGGCTGTAAATGGCAGGTTCCTTAAACACTATTTGGTTTAGTATGGTCTGTTTAGGTTTTCATGTCATTGTAAATAACCATTTTTTTTTATGTTTTCAAAGAAGGCGTTTCGAGTCAGTATGTCAGCAGAAAATTAAATCCCAAAGAGAAGGCCCTAATTTTATATTGAGTATGGTTGTAACTATGTCAAGAAGGTCTAGGGTGAGTCTTTTATGTTGTTTTAGATTATGAAAATCAAATAAATCCCAATGATCAGGCACCTGGTCTATTGTTCTTTGCCATCTCACTGGGAGGGTAGCATCCCCATTGGAGCCAGTTGTTAGCGTCGTCATTTTTTTAGTTAGAGTCAGTCTTAGATGAGTCATGGTCTCTGTGCAAATCGTGTGAGTTCAAGTACCAAACAACGAATGGGTCAAAGTCAACAAGTGGTCGGTTTGGTCCTTAGAGTCGGGAAAGGGCATCATAATCAAACGTGTGTAAATGGTAAAGGTCCTTTCCCAAAAGGTTTGGTCCTGTCAGAAGGGAGGATTTTACGTGCCAAAGTTTGAAGCAATTTGTTAGAATAAGGGTCACGTCAACAGATATAATGACCATCATCACCTCATTATGAAGTCAAAAAGGATAAGAAATCACAATGCTCATATCACRTATACTCTATAGCTCTTATCAGTTGTACTTTACACACTCTGAAGTGTACTTKTTGCGCGAATGTGCTGGGAAAATATTYGACCTGCTTCAAAACTTCTCACCACCATGGATTCAATGTCCTCTATCATGATTCCATCCCTCACTTGTTCAGTTATAAATGCCAGTCATTATGCATGTATTTTATTTACTAGTTGAGTTTATGCGTCATCTGYAATTTTTCCTGCAAGCCCTGAGTTCCTCGCTGTGGGAAAGTCGATTGCCATCAACTTTGTCACAAACCAGGTCAGTCAAGATTGTCACATTTTGTCTATCTTAAATCATGGTTTCGATCCTGTTAAAGTTGGTCRCAAGTTAGTCTGTTAGGAGAAAAKTCCTCTCATGGTCACCCTTTCATCCTCGTAGTTTTTGTCACRCCCAATTCCTCTTTCACGCTCCCCTACTACGACGAGYATGTCRTCGTCATTGTCACAATGTTGACCCGTTCCTRCACCAAGAGTCTTCATGGTGTCTGGGGGTTGCAAAGTGAATTCCCAAAGTCATTCTCRTTTATCGTGCAAAGTTCCGCTATCGCCCTCCGACGGGTCTGGGATAAGAATATCATTATCCATTTGTCGTGCAAAGAGGGCATCATCTTCACTACCACACGTGCAAAACAAACACGCATTGCACCATGATGACATCCCAAAACATAAGGAAGAGGGCACGAAGTGGAAGAACTATGAGGCACAAGCCTCAAGACTTGGCATTGATAAATGAAGATCTAAATGTCAAAGCATCTTTCAAACAAGGCAGATGCATGCATTATTGCAAGAAAATCCAGGGATACAATGTGAAACTGGCAGAACAGTTTGCGCTTAGATTTAACGAGTTCCATGCGGTTATTGCAGGAATCACATTCTGGGTGATGGAGGGAACTCTGTCAGCCACGATGGAGATCCCTCTAGGTGGTGAGAGGTGGTCTAAGGACATGCCTTTGGACGTGTTATGTTGCGAAGGATTCATGAAACCAAACTGCCTAAACCAGAAAATCAAATTAATTGTTCCAAGTCAGTATCTACGGGAGCCTTTTCAGAAGCTCTTGAAGGTGATTAGAGAGTATTTTATCTGTGAAAGGAGATTTGGAAGAATGCACCCACATCACATCAAATTGTTGATGCATTTCACAGGAAAGAGGCCATTGAACTTTCCTTTCTTCTTGCACCAAAGTCTAGGAGAAATGGCAGACATTGTCCAAGCATAAGTAGATCATCCAAAGAAGAACTTATCCCACATATCACTAATCAAATTGTTGATAGTTGAGGAATTAAGGTGACTGGGAAAAGACTGGGATTCATTTATGCTTTCGGTCGACATCCCCAGGGACCCCAAAGGAGATCCCCCTCTACCCACAGGAGAAGCAGCATCTCACAGCGCTGAGGCGAGAATAGAAGGGGTTGCGGAAAAGGGAAAGATAGTGGAAGTCTATCAATACCTCGAAAAAGAGGCGGGCCAAGGAAGAACATAGAGATTGGGGAGGCCCAGGCTCTAAGCAAACCGTGCACCAAATCGGTTGCTGAGAAGTTACTCATGCGCGTTGTTTGGCTGGAACCCATCAAAGGTTCAAGCCGAGAAATTTGCGACAGACGGAGAAGGTCGGGTACTGAAAGCATGGATGCTCATGAGTCGTCGCAATAGCTAAAGCAAGCGTAACTCGTTATTGTCGAGCTATACCAGGAGAACAGGGAGTTGAGAAAGAAATTAGCAGAAAGGACTATCGAGACATCAACATCACAGAGCTGAGAAGGGAATGTGAATTGGCTCAAGAGGCAGATCAGAGACGCACAAGACACAATCATCCAGTTGCGTGAAGCACAGAGAATGTTAGAGGAGAAAACCATGGAGCATTTCAAAGAATGTGGATCGGTCGTAGAAAACATCCGTGCAGCTCTAGCTAGTGCTCAAGTGAAGCTGAAGGGGAACGAGGTCTTGTGAAAATAGGTAAAGAATCTAAAAAGGTGCAACTGGTCCCTTAGGAAAATGCTTAGAAATCAAGACTGCAAATAAGGCTAGAAACGTAATTGATCCGACCCCATTTTTTTCTTTTTTAACGTGGTGCGAAATTTCTTTTTCCCCATGTCTTGTTTCCTGCTATGAAATAAGGAATATGACGTGTATCAGTGCGGTGGATATACGTTGCACAGATGTTGAAAACCCACCTGTCACGAAGGAAAATTTTAGGTTGAACACACAACAGTTTTGAAGAAATGTGTTGTCCCCTGACTGTCATTGAAATCTTGGAAACACGAGTGACAGTCCACAGTTACCTCACCACATGCATACCACAACCAATGATTGTGTGACATCAATCAAAGTCCTTACACCGGGTGGCATAAATCTAACAAATCACTCGATCATTCAGATGACCTTTCAAAGGAGAAGCGTCGACACATCACTTCTTAATGATGGAACCCATTGATGATAGAACTGTCATTGCAAAGACGTCGGTTATTGTGTGATTGGATACAGTCAAGTTTATATTCTTAGTAAGTTTCATCCGAAGGATCATTTGGCAGAGAATAACCAGAGCCTAATTTCTAGGAGTAGTAGTTGAGGGGCATGGCAGCCCAAGCGACACATCCTTGTTCTATATATTGCATTTTTTCAATGTAAGCCTGGTTGGTTGACAAAGTAATGTAGACAGTGACTGTTGAATGTAACTTTCAAACCCCATTGAAATATAATGCAAAGGTCCTGAGACTTTGATGAAAATATGCTAATGGTGGTGGTTTGATGTATTGTGATCTCTCTTATATACATGTTTCATGTTTTCTGTATATCCATGTATGTATTATGTTTGAATCGGAACATTTCATAAGTCTAGAATTCATCGCACGATGCTTTAGACTTCATCATTTAAACGCTTTTGTTTTATTCTAAGTAATTTAGAATTCACCTCCAATGTTGCTCTAAGTTACTTTATGTATTTTTCTCTCGCCACACACAACGACTTTGAACTGAAAGACCATTGCTTGCTTTTCCTTTATCCTCTCAAGTTTTAGTCACCAAGTCATTTATTTCTCTCGCTTTCCGGAGTTTGACTCCATGGCCCAAGGTTATGTATTCTCTTGCCAATAGAACCATAAATACTGCACAAACGAAATAAACCTAGCCGACAATTCAAAGCCATTATTCGTTTAGAGACTAAGACTCAAAGAGAGCCCTCTCTGGGTTAGAAAGGCTAGTTCCCTGCCTTAAAGTTGGTCTGTAGGTTTCCTCTGTCATTAGTATTCTCAGCCAAATGAATTTAGGGACAGCTAACACTTATAAGTTAGGAGATTTAATTTACTATTTAAATCCTTTAAGAAAATGTCAACTTTACTTTTGTCAAAGCGCAAATTCCTTTGATTATTAGAATTCTCTTCCATGGCGCTCCTATGCATGGAAAAGTTTAGAGTTAGGGTTAAAGGTTTATGATCAAAGTCAAGCTCATGGTCATTTAAAAGGTCAAAAGTTGTTCTTTGGTTGGAAACAAGGATATCAAATATCACATAATCTACAACACTACTACCTAGCCCATGAATACAAGTCATCTGGTTGGAGTTTGGCCACTTCATTACTCCATTGAAAATTATTAGGTCTTGAGATCTGCAGATCTTGACCAACTCAGTACCAACCAAATTCTCAATTAGGTCTTTAGAGATTCTTTTGTAGCTATTAGATAAAACAAGGTCCTCGTCTAGCCATAAAGGATTATGGTTGTAATCAATACTTAAAAGAGTATCTTGTTTAGTTGCAGTCCTAGCATTAAAGTCTCCTAGTAGGAGGATATTACCTTCATTTTTCAAACTATAAATATCTTGTTCTAAATTATTATAGGGATAATTGTTATCTAGATTTTTTTTCTTCTAAAAAGTAAAATTAATAGGTGTAAAATAGCAAATTCCTATATACATATTCTTAGCATTGGTGTCGAAAAATTCTATCCAAATGTACTGATTGAGAGGGTCAATCTTATGAAGTTGAATGTGAGGAGAAATTCTCTTTCTAATATAACAAGCTATGCCTCCTATCCCTCTATAGTGGGATTTTTTGTTCCATGCCGACCACAAGATAAATCCTTCTATGTTAGGGACCTTAGACTCCTCATGCTCCCAAGTTTCAACTAGACAGATAATATCAATATCACTCGAGATCCAACTTATCATAGGACCTTTGTGCCATGGAAAGCCACGACAGTTCCAAAAAAGGATCCTGAGTGTCCCAAATTCCTATTTATTATTATCCTTATGGTCTCTATCCCTAACAATAACTTTTCGATTTCTAATTATTGCCCATTTTCCTTCTTTCCTAGCTTCTTTTACCTTTTGAACTTCCTTCCTTAATTCAGCTTGGTCTTCGGGAATGTGGTCTTCATTTATAAATATTCTTGACCCTTTTAAGCTCGGAGATTTACTAAGTACGCTATATTTATGGTCATTACACCTTACTTTGACAAGTATCAACCTATCTTTGTGATCAATTATTTTCCCTAGCCTCTTTGCTTATATGAGGTAAGTTGTATCAATTTGTGATTTATTATTTAATTCTTCTTTTACTATTGTTAGCATATCCTCCTCTTGTTGTTCTTTTATACCAAAAATTATGAGGTTCAAGGCTCTTTTGTTACGTTCATGGTCCAATTCAATTAGCTTATTCATTACCACTTTGATGGGGTTGATATCCAATTTGTTTTCCATATTACCGAGGGTCAAGTTGTTGGTTAGTTTTTCTTCTAGCTCTTTAATCCTATCTCTTAAGTTGTGATTTTCTTCAACCCCTCCATCTTGGGTTGATTCTTTATGTTTTTTCATTTCTTGAATCCTATCCTTCATTGTCTACAATTCACTCTTGAACCCTATTAATCTATCCTCTGTTTGAGTTTGAATGGTATCTTTAAATTTTTTTATCAATCATTGCCTCTAGCTCTATTTGGAGTTGTACGTCTCTTTCTTCACTTCTTTTTTCTAATGATTCTAACTCTATTTGGATTTTGGCATCTCTCTCTTCTCTACTTTTTTCTATTGATTCCATATAATCATAAAGGATCTCTAGGGTGATTTTAGGGGGCCTCCCCCTATTAGGCTGAGTTTTTTTTTGGAATAGGTGGTGGAGTGTTCATATTGAAAAGAAGAGAAAAAAAAATGTAACAATTAGTATTTTGGATTGACTTTAAAAATGGAAAACATTTTTTTTAATTGATAATAATGATATTAATTATTATCTCTCATATCAACTTTTACTTATGAAACTCAAAATAAAAAATAAATAAAATACATTTAAATCTCTTTACGATTATAAATATATTTTAAATTAAAATTGAATCAAAGTAAAAAATGACTCACCCCATTTCACATGTCCAATTGCTCAACTAGTTGAAGAAGCCAAAAATAATTTCTGAAAACCGAAGAGAAGTTCCGAAGAGACCCAAAGAAACTACAAAGATTATTCTGGGAAAAAAGGTAAAAACCAAAGAGAAGAATTATTCTCGTTCAAAGCCGCAGAGATATAATTTCAAAACCACAAAGAAGTATTATTCTCATTCAAAACCTCAGAGAAGTATTATTTCCGTTCAAAACCACAGAGAAAACCGCAAATATATAATTTCAGTTAGATTTCAGTTTTTATAGTAATCGGTTTTAGATGAAATGATTTTTTTTAAATTAAACGCTTCCAACTTTTAATTAGTGATTAAATTTGAGTTGACAAATTTTATTTGTTTTGAGAAATATTTGAATAAAAAACAAAATCAATTAAAAAACATAAAATTTCAAAAATATATCATAACACCACCTAAGCTACATAGTACAAGAAGAAAATAAATTTATCATAATTGATTTGAAAACAATTAATATTGAATTAAAAAGATGATACTCTCTCTAATTCAATGTTAGTTTCTAACAAAATTCAAAATTCATATATGATTTAAAAACAAT
>ML808072.1:120836-132162 GCA_009831015.1 Picea engelmannii
TTAATTAGCTTAACTAATTTGTTGAGACAAATAATTAATAATATATAAATAAGGGTCTATTTAAATAATAACAAAATAGGTTGGACCCCTTGTCACTCCATTTTTATTTTTTAAATGATGTCAAAACATGAAACATAATACCCCAAAAAACTAACTCAAGTATTCACCTTGTAACTCCCATCCTTATCGATAGGATGCATGGATCCATAATGAAAGATGGCTCTACGGTATCGGGGGCTCTGTGGCCCACACCCTGCGATCACATGCTACCCCCTAACAAGACCACGGATCTGAACCCACTCGCTAAAGATTAGCCTTTTCCCCCAACACTCTAGATCCCCTTCGGACACCTCACTCTCTCAAAGGGGTTTCGATCAGTTGGTGAACAGTCTTGGTGTGAAGGTGAATTTGACCTGTAAATGGGAGGGGAGATCCTATGGATACCTATGAGGAAGAGGTTGATTACTCACCAGATCCGGGTGAGATGCTTCCCTGGATGGGGACAACTGGTAGCCCACCAACTCCCGCCTAGATACAACTATCTGCAATGTTCCCCCTGGGAACTCAGTTGCCTTCAAGGACTCCTCTGGAATCCCAGAATGACTTCTCATAGCTCTCTGGGGTAATAGGCTTATTCCCATCTTCTTCTTCAGGATCTTTTTCTTGGCTTGAACAGGAACCTTGGGGAAGTGATCTCTTGGTGTCGGTGGCTCTCACAACCTCTGGCTACATTTCTGCCTTGATCCCAAGCTGTGCACACCCCTCACAGGCCTTCAAAGGCTCCTTCTCTTCTATCCACTGCGACTTCTTCTCTATGTCGTCCCCAGTGGCAGTCTCCTGGTCTTTACCGGACCTCACAATAACCTCGTCACCTAGCCCTGGGATAGGGAAACTGGGGGTTTACCCTGAGCATTTGTCGAAAGTGACCTTTGAAGACTCGAACCTTGGGTTCGTGCACACTTAGGTGTTGGGTTAGGAACATTCTACGAACTGCTACTTCCCCTTTGTGGATCATGGTTTCTCCCTAGGTCAAACTTTTGTGGAGCCAAAGAGAGGCTTTGTTGTTGCAAACATGGACCCCTACAACCTAAACGACTAGGATATAGGTCAAAGCAGAGTCCCGGGCCAAAGTGTCCCCTTTGATTCAGATCTTGAAGTGCAAGGTGCCACAGGGCCGAGACGAAGGAAGCAGAACAAATTCTTAGGGTCTTCTAAATCATATCCTAACTTCATCCTAGGTGAAGATCTTTCTATGGCCAGGATAGCAGCGATGGCAGACAAAACACTAGTCGAAAAAACCTATGGCCAACAATTCAGTGAAAAAACATTGAGAGCCACGACCACAACAAACTTGGATGCAAACACCCTTTCTTTGCCCAATATCTTTTGCCTCTCCAAAGGATGATTTATGATCATCTTCTCTGAGCCCTCACAAGCATTGGTCGTACTCCAAAAAAATTGGGGAATCCACTCTTCCCCGATTCTAATGAAGCTTTGGAACCCCACCTTTGATGTTGAAAGTGAGCGACTAGACTCCATTCCAATATGGGTTCGTTTACCAAGACTCCCTTCTCATCTATGGTGAGAAAATTGCTTTCAAGCGATTGGGAATTTTCTGGGGGAGTTTCTAACTATAGATATGGGATTCTTAGACACTGGAGAGATGTCAGTGACAAGAATTCTAGTCTCTCTAAACATCAGGGAAGGGCTACGATAATTCCTCAACCTAACAGATTTGGGACAAACAAGGGTCCAAATTCTAGATTATGAAGGACTGCCCTTCTGTTGCTGAAGATGCCACGAATATGGACGCATTGTTATGGACTGCAAAAAATTGACTCTAGGGCGCTCTAGCCACCATTCATTCGAAGCCAGCAAACCCACTTGTGAATGACAGGAAGCCACTGGTGGCAACAACTCCTCTTCGGTGTCAAACTCAGTAAGTACACTTTCCCCCACCCTGACAACTCTATCGGCCTCCTCGATAGCTGGACAACCCGTGCTGACTGTGTATGCTTTGGCTCTCATTCTGTGATTTGAAGATGAGGCACGCCCAGACTACAACCCAGAGTCAACACCACAACAATTGATCGACGACTTTTTGGGTATGCAACTTTCTATTCCCCACCCTATAAATGGTATGTTAAGCACTTTCAATTTTATTTTAAGGGACTGCATCCCCTCTCCCTAGAACCTTCCCCTTTCAAACATTGTCTCCATAGAACCACACTTCACCTCTTCCTCTCTCCCTTTACCGACGCTGATTGATTGTCCTCTTCGTGCAGTTTCTCCTCCTGACTCCCCTAACTCCTAGTCTTCCGAGGAACCCTCCTCCAAGGGATCTGAGTATTTGATCATCTGTTTCCATCTTCACAATAGATCGATTTGTATACCTACCTCAGACTCCAGGGGACTAGTCCCTACCCCGAAACCTCTGAAGACAAAAAACGGCTAAGGTAGACCCTCCCATATCTCCATAGCTCAATCTCGTGCACTATTGGACATTGCTTCAAGCCGACAACAGTCTCTTCTCGTGGCTCTTAGAGCAACAAAATCCCCTATAGGGGCTCCCCCATGAAACTCCTTTCCTTTAATTGCAAGGGTTTAGTGAGCCCCCACAAAAAATCTGCTCTGAAGAGGTTGGTATCTCTACACCAACATGGTGTTGTCCTTTTTCAAGAAACCCTAGCAGATGAAATTTTGGCCACTGAAACACTCTCTACTCTCTTCCAGGGATGGGATTTCCTGGGATTGGATGCTTGAGGAAGGTCGGGAGGCCTAGCCATCGGTTGGTACTCCAGAAGTACAAAGATTTTAAACTCTTGGGATTCCTACAAGTGGAAGGACTTGGCATGGAGGTCAAAATAATCAAYGCTTATGGGCCACATACAAACAAGATTCCATTCTGGAATAGCTTGTTTAGCAAGGAGCTTCTGAAGGCAGAAAATCTAATAATTGGTGATCAMTTCAATTTTTCTTTAGGGGAAGCTGAAAGTTGGGGTAAGAATGTGTGCCAAGGATGAAAGCGATTTTGAAAGGACCTAGCCATAATTTTTGGAATTTAGAATGTCTCCATATTTCAGCATGGGTCRAGTCCCATAGTAGGACTTTGTCATCAATCTTGAATTCAATGGCCTTTGCTCGTTTGTTAAAATACTTTGTCATCGTTTGTTGCCTTCTTTTTAGGTTCTCCAAGGAAAMGTTTCCTTGTTCTTCCAGGGCTAACAATGCATTTATCCTTTGGGGAACATTAGAAGAATTTAATTCTTCATTTTGTAACATCAACCGTAAGGAAGAAAGCTCTAGCTCCGTAGGCAGAATAGCCTCTTGGCCATATAYGAGCTGAAAGGGAGTAAAGCATGTACTTGCTTTGGTGGTTGTACAGTCTGCCTAGAGGGCATAACTGAGAAGTGTATGCCACTAGTGAGGTTTGTCTTCTATGTTTATATTTATGATCCTAAMTAGATTCTTTTTAGTGGACTCTGCTTGCCCAATTCCCTAAGGGTAATAAGCAAATGAAGTGAAATGTTTGACACCTAAGTTAGCTAGAAATTGGGTCGATTTTGCATAAATGAAGGTTGGGCCATTGTCCGTAATGATCTCTAATGGGATGCCAAATTTGGAAAAGATATTAGATTCTAGAAAAGGAACTACCTGCTCATCCTGTGTGTGTCTAAGAGGGACAACCTCGGTCCACTTAGTAAATTAATCAGTGGCTGCCAAAATAAAGATATGCCCTATAGAAGATGGAGTGTTGATAGGACCAATAAAATCTATACCCCACTTAGAAAAAGAGAAATCCAGAAGGACAAGTTGTAAAGGCATGGAAGAAAGACATTATTTCCCATCGAATCTTTGGCATTTATCATAGGATCTTGCAAATTTATATGAATTGTGGAATATCGTAGGCCAGTAATAACCATTTCTTATGATCTTAAAAGCAGTAGCCTTAGCAGAAAAATGGCCACCGATGTGAATGACAGATGTTGATGATCCATGGATCTTGCATAATAATCTACGTGATTCCTCGTCATTTACACATCAAAGTAGAAAACCATTAGCAAACCTCCTAAACAAAAAGTCTCCTAAAATGATTAATTGGAAGCTTCAAGGTTGAGTTTCCTTCTCTGGTGAGGATCCAACCCATATTGAGACCTTTGATACTGTAAATAATACACCAGATTTTTATACCAAGGATGTTCGAATAGACAGAGATTTTGATTTTCAATATAAAACAGCGTTGAAAGAGGATTATCTTGGTCATCCAGTTCTTCACTTGGTTCAGGGTGTTGAGCTAAGTGAACGGCTAAGTCTCGTCCCTTGATTCTCTTTGAAGTCATAATCATCAAATCATGCTCCTAAATTTTGGCAAGCCAATGTACAAGTTTTCCTAAAAGATAAGTTTGTGAAAGTAGAAACTTGACAACAGGCAAAGGGACTTTTACCGATGTATGTTTGCCCAAAATAAAATGATGAAATTTTTCTATAGCCTTGACAAGAGAAAAGGCATGCTTCTCAATATATGAGTATTTGATCTCGTCGTATGATAGACTTTGACTCATGTAGGTTACATGTTTTTCATTGTTTTGTTCATCACATTGTAAGAGGATAGTAGCAATCGTTTTCTCAGTGGCATTGGTATATATAATAAAGTCTTTCTCGAAATCAAGTTTCTCCAGAATGGATTTATTTCTTAATCCCAAGGAAAGCATTCTCGACGTCATTGTTCCAAGAAAAAGATTGATCTTTCTTCAGAAGATTATGGATTGGTTTAACCATGATAACAAAATCAGGAACAAATCTACGGAAAAAAATTAATAATGCCCATGAAAGCTTGAACTTCTTGTTGGAGATGGGGGCAAGGAGGTTTAGAATGGCAGTAATCCTCTCAGGATCTATACTTATCCCTAAATCAGAAACAATGTGACCGAGGAGCTTGCCCTTCGTGACACCGAAAATAGATTTGGAAGGATTTAAAGAAATGCCAAGCTTTCTATAGCGCATGACAACTTTTCTAAGATGACCAAAATGATCCAACTAGTTTTTAGAATAAACAGTCAAATCATCAAGATAAACTTGAATAATCTTATCGATTAGATTGTCAAAATTTATATACATAACTCTCTGAAAGGTGGCACCTGCATTAGATAAGACAAAAGGCATGCATGCATAAGCAAATGTTCCCCAGCGTGTGATAAATGTGGTTTTATACCTATCAGTCATTTTTACCTTGATTTGATTACACCCATAAAAACCGTCAAGTAAGGACATCATTTGAGACCCTGCAACTTGTTGTAGAATAATTTCCATATTGGGAAGCGGAAAATGGTCTTTGACACTTGCTCCATTCAATGCACGGAAATCAACACATAATCTGATCTTGCTAGTAGTTTTCTAAACATGGACCAGAATTGAAACCTAGTCGGAATACTTAACTAGAAAGATTATATTAGCTTTCAACATTTTTTAAAATTATTTCCTAATAGTGGCTTAGAGCGCAGGGTTAATAGTTATTTGTCTTTGCCTAACGGGTTTTACCCCTTCCTTGATAGGAATAGCATGTTGTATGAGAGCAGGATAAAACCACGAAGATCCTTATATGACCAGGCAAAAACATCTTGAAATTCATGGAGTAATTCTGCGAATTGCACTTTTTCATCCTCGGAACATTGGGCACCTAATTTAATGATATTTGGAGATTCGAATGTCCCAATATTCAAGGGAATGGTATCACCAACTTTCCTTTTTGACTCCTCTTCCTTATGTGTTTCTTTGTTGCCTACATCACTTGATGAAAATGAATTTTCGAGAGGAGTCAAGCCTTTAGGAAATTTGTCATCTTCAATAGAGATGATTTATTTGGGTTTAAACGGTTCATTTTGTATGAAAGAACAAATGCCTTTGTCACTCAGGAAAACCTACCATGATTCTATGTTACCAAGGATGTGAGGACAATATAGAGATTGGAACGTACAATCAGGTCTTTGAGGTAAAATATGTCGGATAGGGGATGCTGCAAAAACAGCTAACCTATCGACCATTAAATTAAGTTCCCTCTTAACATGAGTGATGTTAAATGATAACAAATTTGAAATCAGCATCCAAACAACTTGATTATAACGTTTAAGTAACTTATTGCTTGGTGAATAAATCTTACATACAATATTCACAACAAGTTCAGAATCACCAAAAACTATAAGGTGGAAACAACCAAGGTTATATGCATTTTCAATGCCTAACAATAAGGCCTCAAACTCGGTTACATTGTTTGTGCAAGCAAATTCCAACCTATAAGAGAAATTGTCTATTTTACCTGTAGGAGAATATGGAATGATGTTGGCTCCATTACATTCATTTGAACATGAGCCATTGAAATGCATATGCCACATGCCATCATGAAAATCATCTGGTTCAAGTATAGTGTCACCTTCTTCAGCAAATATAGAGTACACTCCCAAATATTCTTTGAGATAATTTACATTAGGTTGGGGAATTCTCTCTATATACGGTGAAATTCTTCCTTTCCTAAGTACTGTAATCTTCTTTCCGTTCCGAGGGACGAAAAAATGTGTACCATCAAGTGAAAGGTATCCACCAGTTAAGTCTTGTCAATCCCTTCCCAAAATAATTTAGTAGTTAGTCACCGACATATCAATTACTTGGATGTTGAGGATTGTTCTTATCTCGGGATATGCGCACAAGGTTACATCATTGATTTCACCTATAGTTGATTATTGCAAACTGTTATAAGAGAGCATGCTTCTAGAATTTTCGTTAGTGCAAGATAAGCCAAGCTCTTCCATGATAATTTTAGACATCATGCATGGATCAGACCCACCATCAATTAGGTAACAATGAGCTATTTTATCCATGATTTTTACTGTAATATAGAAAGGGGGATTTTTTACAGCGTTCCTAAAATTATTTACACTTATCTTATTTCTATTTTTAAGTTTCTGTGGTGAGGAGTTTTGCATATGTTGTTCGGATAATCCACAGTTGGTGTCATTTCATCATCGATGTTTCGAATCTGAATCGGGATTCATCATCAGGACTAATCGTCGAATGAGAGCTAGTTGATCATCGTCAATTAATACTTTAAATGCAAGACAATTTTTAATTTAAAAGTTATTAACTAAGTCGGCTATCCTAATTTTAGAGTTCAATTTAATTAATGAGACTTAGTAATTATTACCTAAGTATGGATGATAGAATTATCGGTATAAATCTAGGGTTTTTAGAGTGATTAGGAGGATATTTGCTTATTGTTTTTAGGGTTTATCCATGACAAATTATTAGATTGATTAGATATGAGTATTACTTGTTTATGATTAGGATAATAATTAGTGTGTATAAGTATATAAAAATCTAGGTTATAGGAGGCTTTTAATTATTTATTTGTTTAGGGTTTTAGGTAATTAGGTTTTACTCCTAATTAATTATTTAATAGTGTTAATGTATATGTAGTGGGGTTCTTTGTGATTATTTTTAAAGTGATTAGGATATTAATATCATATGACTACATATGTATATTAATATTCAAAATCAAATAAATAACAAGTCAATAATTAATGATTATTACCTAAGTGTGGATATTATAGCTAGGTGTCAATATTGATAATAGTGTGAAATCTAGGTTTCTTTAATCATTTAGGCTTTTTTAATAACTTAGGTTTTAATTATAACTAATTATTTGAATTGATAGTGTTTTAATATAAGTTTGTAGGGTAATAATATCCAATGAGGGTTTAGGGTTTGTAAAAGGATTAGGGTATATAGGGTTTAATTAATAAAGTACATAGTGACAAGTTTTTAAATTAGAATTTTATAGTAGTAGTAAGACTAGTTAGACCCCTAAACCCAAGAACCTATTCAAATTAAACTGAAACAAGCAAGGAAAGGAAAGGAAAAGGTCGGTGCCATATCTGATTTGGTTCATGATGGTCCCTTATTTGGTTTATTAATGGGTGTCAAAAGCAACTTACCTCAAGGCCACTATCTCTGTTCATGTTGTTGGGGTGCTTGATTATTTCCAAAGCTTCTCTTAAGCGTCTTTCATAGTAGTGACCCTCTTTTGCTAGTATCTTGGTATCCTCAAGGCAAACATGATGTTTGGTTTTGAGGGAGTGTTCTGCTAAGGCGGAAGAGCAGGTGCGTTCAGTTCTAATATCTTATTTACAGTAGAGGCCTTTTCCTTTGACTCTTCAAATAGATTGGCTATGGTAGAAATATTTCCTTCCATAAAGTTTTAAAGATGCTTATGTCGTTCTGGGACGACAACCATGTCCAAAAGAGTAGCAACATTTTTATATTATCCAATTGATTAAGGATATTGTACTTAGATGAGGGAAGAGGAGAAGACACTCCTTGATTATCTAAAGTTTTGACAGCTTGTGTATCAGCACTTTGATAAGATGAGTTTGGGGTGGAAGAAGTGCGGGGAAGGTCATATTTTCCCTTGGCAGTGTAAGATTTGTTCATGGTATTGATTACCATAACATCCTCTGGTTCAACCCAATCTAAAATAGTGATTGTCGTCCTTTTGCCAAAGATCTTATCTCTAGCATTTTTTTTAACTTCGCAAGTACTCTCCTCACGATTTTCTTCACAAAAGTTACACCAACTGCAAGCCATTATGGCCTTAGGCTGAAAATTGTTTTCATTAGTATTGCTAAAAGGCGCTAAGGAAGAACAAGAAGCCCCAAGGGAAGAGGAAGAGGAATTTCCTTTTCGTTCATAGGCTATCATCCTATTATTCATATCTTGCACAAGTTGTAGGAGAGTAGACATGTATGTTTGCTTGACCAAGTCTCCCTTGGGGAGACTCGTTCTTTCAAGTTGCTCTTCATATTCTATGCAAGCTTGAAAGGCAGAACCGAGATTGTCAATAGCCTTCTCTTCACGTCTATGACGATAAGGAGAAGGTAATGCATGAAAGCAACCTAATTTTGAGGACATATTAGTTCAGGGATTTGATTATATAATTTGGTGAAGCGAAGGTTAAAATATTTAATGGTTTCACCATCCTTATAGGAAAATTGTTGTATTCCCTTAACTTCTCAGCTGGGCTCTTGGGATTTCCATAAGTGGACTTGAACCAATAAACCAATTCTTCCCAAGTTGAAAGGATTTTGGGAGGGAGGTCAAAAAATTCTACTGCAGCTTTCCCTTCAAGAGAATTAACAAATAAATGCATGCAAGTGTCGTTGTCATTAGCCCCTATGTTATGACGAGCATTAGAAAATGCTACCAAGTGTTCATTTGTAGTAACGGTATCGTTTCCCAAGAACCTAGGTAGATGATCCTTGAATTTTGGTAATGGGTGGGTGGTTGGTGCAAGATTCAAAGGAGAAGATATGTGCCATGGGGTGGTTGTAGCATCTTCCTCAAATTGGAAAAGTCCATATTTCTTAATGACCTTCACAGGGTTAGTAGTGGATTGAAAAGGGAATTTATGACTATAGATACTACCAATCATTGATGAAGCAGAAGGTTGCAAAGAGGAGGGACCTTCGGTGCCACTACCACTACCCGCAGATGTCATGTTGAAAGTGATAGGTATGGGTGATGGAGATGAATTAATGGAATTCGATAAGGTTTTCCTAAGAGCACCTCGTTGTGTTGAGAAGACAATTTCCCTTCTTCCTATTTCAAAAATAGTGGTAGTTTCAGTGGACAACCTTCTTCTCCTTCAAGAAATGTGAGGATTAAAGGAAATGAAATAAAAGATCGAAGAGGTAGGAAAAAGGGAGGTTATTGTCGATTTTTGGGTTGCCTTTGCCTGGCTTCCCAATGTTCATGAATATTTATGTCCCTTTCAATTACTTCCCGGGAGCGTTCAAGTTCAACATGAGTACTAGCATTTTCTGAAATAGTGTTGAATAAATTCAATGTAATGTTGGTTTGGTCATCAAGACCGTTTCCAATATTGGGTTGTCTCATAATTGGTACTGTCATGGAAAAAATCAGACAAAGAGTATTCAGACAAAATAGAAAAATAAAATATAATTGTGATAAAATCAACCAGAGAGATATGGAAAGATATCCCTAGTATGGTCGCCAAATAAATGTTGAGGAAAAGGTATGAGGGACCTTACTCAAGCATTTTCATATCTTGATGGGATAAGGAAAGATAGTTGGGAAAGTTACCCGAGGTTTATAGCCTTAAAATAAAATAAAAAACAATCACTTAATCCATATGTATTAAGTACGAGGGACCAAGGCTGGTTTTATATATTATATGTAACTATGCAAAAGAAAGAAAAAGAAGCAAGAAATTACATAAGTGTGTACATGGATAAGAGACAAGGACAAAGGCAAAATCTGAACAACATCATCAGGATACACATGTGAGACTAAAATCTTAAATATGATTTGTATATTGATTTCATTTTGAGATACAAAGTTGATTCTCTTTACAAACCCCCGCGAGGGTAGGAACCAAAGCCAGATTTAGAAGCCTCTAATGGGTACCATATAAAGAGACTCTGACAACAAAATAAAATTGAAGCTAAAGATATGGATCAACTTGCCACACAATGTTGTCACTTGACTCGGCAAAATATTCTTTATCAATCATGAAATTTAATCCACAAAAAAACAAAAACACACAGACTGCCAAATATAAACCATACATCTTTAAAGATAAGTTGTTAAAAAATACGATTCAGTTTTGAATCATGTTTCCTTCAATAAGACCTTGTTGTCATCAAGATGGTTAAGCCTTCTAGTAAACTCATAATGAATGAATGATGAAAGTATCTCACAAGTACAGAGAAAACCTTATAGCGGAAGTTATCCTTCTATTCTCTCTTACTCCTTGTCTCTTCATTTGATCAAGATTTTATTCTTTGCCAATTAGTTATGATAGTTCAACTACCTTCMTTTTGTTAAGCTTAATTAGCTTAACTAATTTGTTGAGACAAATAATTAATAATATATAAATAAGGGTCTATTTAAATAATAACTAAATAGGTGGGACCCCTTGTCACTCCATTTTCATTTTTTAAATGATGTCAAAACATGAAATATAATACCCCAAAAAATTAACTCAAGTATTCGCCTTGTAACTCCTATCCTTATTAATAGTCAAAATATTTTAAGATCAAGATCAAACATGACTATAGCCAAAAATAGAGTCATACTCATGTTGTCCCAAAACATAATGTCTAGATATGTCCTTTCTTTCCAAACATTTGTAATCACACCAATAAGATTTGTCTTTACAAGAAAATCATTAAAAAGCATTAAAAACCATATTTGTTGTGTGAGGCATTTTGCCTCTTTTCATTGTTGCCAACTTTTGATCCCATTTCTGACTTTTCTT
>ML808073.1:0-10462 GCA_009831015.1 Picea engelmannii
AAAAGTGAACAAAGTTTTTCTTTCAAAATCATTTTCGTTTTCGAAAACATTGAAAATCAATTGTTGAAATTATTGAAAAAGAAACAATAGAGAATTGTTATTGATGCGTGATTTGTTGCATTTGCATTTTAAAGGAAATTATGTCTTGTAGTTCAAAGTTTGATCCGGAAAACTTCTCTCTCCCTCCCATACATAGGATTCATTGAACGAAAATTGATATATTTCATTCTTATCCATGCATCGTTGGGTCAGAGTCTTATACAACATCAGTTTCATCTCCGTTTTCTTTGAGTAAACAACAATTCTTAATAACACTGCGCAATTGTAAAATTTACCTAGTAACTCTTTTCTAGGGCTCTATTACACCAACATTTAGCCAGGCTAGTTCTTTGGAGTAGGAAGAGAGATACACTCTTCAAAGCACAAAACACACAATAGCATCTTGTGTTAAGGAGTATTAAATTCCATTTACAACATCTTGTCCTGTGAAGCCCTTCTCACACAAGGGTCAAACATGAGGTCGCATTGATATTGACATAGTTACTCACCCTGCTTTGTTGATATCAGTGTAGATATTTCACGTATTATGGGGATCACTCGGAGGTATACCCACAATGATGAGTGGAAGACTTTTGAGTTGATTTCAGGCTAGATACCCTGCCCTTGCGTGTGGATCAGACTGTCGACTGTCCCCCCAGGATTTATTGTTGTTGGTGGTAACCTTAGTGGCCTATCTTTATAGGTTCTTACATGAGGTGACTATGAATGGGAAAGTCTTCACGGTACCTAGAATTGACGTTGACCAAACTCAGTCGGGATCCTTGGAGGGTATACCCACGATTATGTGTGGGAGCTTGCACCAGGGTGTAAGTCTGTTAAGCAGGTCGTCAGCGTAACTTTTCCACCCTAGCCTAGCCCTTTCTCGTCTCGTTGTTGTGATGTTGGATTTCATCACCAACTAGTGACTTCGGAATTAGAAGGTCTTGTTTGGTTGGTGTTGCTTCCTAGATTTTGTTTACTAGCGCATGTTGTTTGTTTCTTAAAGTTGACCATAAGATTTTATTCGTGAAGTTTGTCACTCATTTAAAATAGCTCCTCCACGTCATTCACGTAGAATGCATGGTTTATCTCCAGAGCATCTGGAAGGTTCTCAACCCTTTCCTACAAGTACACCTGAGGGATCTCCTCGGCAAAGTGAGGTCACAGTCGTCACCATGCCACAAGTGGAACGCACTGACTCTCTAGAACATTTTCGAATTACAAATACTCAAGAGGACTTTCGACTTCACCATGATTCTGAGTGACCATTTATGCGATTGAATTCTTTCGGAGACTTAGTTGTTACGTCTTTTGGATCACCAGTTGGACCCTTTCCAGGCATAGAAGGCCAAGATCTTTTTTGGTCTACAAGTGTTTTTTGACGGGACCTTTTTGGTCCAGGATCACCTGTGATTTCCAAAATCAACCCACATGTGATTTCCAAAATCTCTAGTCCAGAGACAGTATCGTTGACTACCACTTATGACTTTACTGTCCCTGCCTAAATGGCCCATCTCACAGATACTACGAGTGTTCCAACCAGGTTTACTACGGTTAGTATTGCTGCCATCAATACAATGTGAATGCCCAATGTCACTCCGACACTACCACCCAGATACTATGCGTTGAATGATTCCATTCCTACTCCTACGCAAATCGCATCTGGCTCTCCTGGTGGTCCTTCTTCTTCTGGGCACTCTCTTCCCGGTTTTATTCCGAAACTCCCTCAATTTCCTTTTGGAGGACCTTCTTTGTCTTCTACTGGCAGTCTTTATCCTAGTGGCACTATTCCACCATTCACACCAAATTACCAGATTCCCGTCGGTGGACAATTTCACCAAGGTGGTATGACTCAACCCCCTCTCAGCGGAAAAATTCCTTTTGGAATGAAAATCCCAATTGGAATTCCACCTTCGATGGGAGGACCGACCCCACCTTATGGGAAAAACATACCTCCGTCCTTGGCCCAGTATTGGAATCAATTGATACAACATCCTCGTCAATCGACTAGGGGGCAACAGTTTCCAGCTGTGTCTGTAATACCCCCTAGTGTGGGCCAACCATATCCAAGTTCGTTCAATCCCATTTGGGGGGCGAATTCTCAAACTCAAGTCCATGTTCCAGGGTATAATCCTATGAGCTACTATCCTCTTCAACCACCACCGAATCTGCCTGGGTCTTCACATTATATGCAGACTGCTTATGGTCCTACTGGTTTGTCGACGGGGCTTCCTCCCCAAAGCCACCAGTACCCACAGGTGAGTCGACAATTACCTTTCTATCCACTTTGGATCTTCCGTACTTGTCAAGGATTTTAAATGATCCGATTTGTCACTCTCCCTAATGGCCTTCTATCCCAGCCAAGATACCATCGGACATTCCTAAATTCGATGGCAAAGTGGGAGAGGACCCAAACAATAACGTTATGACTTTTCACCTATGGTGTTCATCTAACTCATTGATGGATGACTCTATTCGTTTATGTATTTTTCAACGAACTCTCACAGGTTCTGTTGCAAAGTGGTATATCGAATTGCCACGAGGTTTCTTCTTTGACTTCAACACCCTAGCTATGGCTTTCCTCACACACTACCAGTTACCGATTCGTCATGACACGGGCACCAAGATTTTGACTTCTTTCAAACAAAAAAAGGCCACTCATATATCCGATCACATTCATGAGTGGCTACGACGATGACGTCTTATTAAACTCGAACTCCTCGATCAGTTGCTGGCAGAATGGTTCACCAAATCGTTTGTGAATGACATCGGTCGTGACATTGCCATGGGTGGAGTGGTCACAGAAGAAAAGGCTATAAGTCATGCTCAATATCTTGACCTCGTTTACTCGCAAACGGGTACCCTTTACGATTCACTACCTAATTTACCTCATCCTTCCACTTCCACAACTTCAACTACTCCAGCTGCCTCACATGCAACTGACTGTGTGATTGGCACTTTCCAGGCCCAACCACACTTCGCCTCAAGCACAAACCCCAAACCTGCTTCTTCTAATGTTCAAAATGCTCCGTCTCCTGCCCCTCCCATTGGCAAGACTTCTGAGGTAAATGCAGTTCAATCTACCCCAGCCGGTAAAAACAAATCTAAAAAGGGGAGAGGTAAGAATAAGGAGGAAAAACATACTTCTCAAGCAGAGCGAACCAAAACTACACCCGTTGAATATCTGGATAAGCGCAAACCTCGATACCCTTGTCTTATCTATGGTGATGATCACTACACGAAGGATTGTCCATGACGCGTCGAGGTCACTAAGTTCCTTCAAGGAGCTCCAAAACCACCTGCTTCGACCGTTTTTTCCCAACCCTTTCCGTCTCAACAACAGGCTCAGTTGGTCATTCATGACCAACCCTCATCTTCCACTACATCCTATGTTTTGATGTGTAATGGCGATTCAAGGCAGAGTGATGTTGCACTCACTACTCGAGCCAAAGATTATTCTCCCTCTAAAGAGAAGGTTGATGATCTACCTCCTTCCTTGGTACAACCCTCTCCTGCGACTCCACCTACCAACGGTCCTCTTCATCTCGAACGATCGAGCCTCGAAACAGTTCTACGACCCCCCCCAAAGGGCGTCGTTCAAAAATTGTCTTTCAATCCTCATGCTTATGCAGCCCAAAACTACAACATTGTTGAAGATCTGGCCCAAGCACCTTCTGCGATGTCAGCCCTTGAAGTCCTTCAAAATTGTCCCGCACAACGGAAGGCACTGTTGAAAGATATCGGTGGAATCGATCCGACAGATACGAATTTAATAATCTTTGACTTGGAAGATCATATTCCAAGGTTACCCCCTCAACTTGCATTCCATATCCAAGTGATTGTCTTTGACAAAAACATTTTCCGAACCGTTATTGATGAGGGTGCCTCGACATGTGTTATGTCTCTTGCTTGTTGGAAAGCTATTGGCTCTCCTTCTTTGAATGAATCGCAGAACACTCTTAAAGCCTTCAATGGCTCCGGTTTTAAGCCTTACAGTGTCCTTCCTTCATTGCCCATCATGTTAGAAGGCAAGACGGTCCAAGTCAAAGTGGAAGTCTTTGACGCTCCCCTTGATTATAATCTTTTTCTTGGCCGTAGCTGGATCGATTCCATGCGCGCAGTTGTGTCGACCATTTTCCGTGTGGTACGTTTCCCACATCAAGGTAAGGTTGTCACCGTCGACCAACTAGCCTTCTTCAATTACGATACCCATACTGGCAACGTACCGTTTATCGTTAAAACCCCACGGGGTTATGAGAACATCGGTGTAGGCCTTCTCAAGGACTCTTCGTTAATGGGTACTTTCCCCATTCCACTGCCTAATGTTCCATGCTCGTCTGTTGCTTCCATCAACATGATCTCCACCTTGCCTCACGAACTTCTTGCATCTCACGACCCCTGGATAGTACCTGACCCTGGAGATCATCTTCGTTTCGGCGACGCAATGACGTTCAGTTTGGTTGAATCCACCTATCGGGCCATTCAATTGGCAACGCCTTCTACCCCCTCTCTTGATGAGTTGTCTCTCGATCCTTTTCATGTCATTTTTCCCACAGACAAGATGATCATGTTTCTCATGGAGGACACCCCTTGGGACGATGGGCATCATCATTCCATCCTCTTTCTGGAGAAACATACCATTGAGAACTATCAACGGATCTCAACCCCATCGACTTTTGTTGTCATTTCCACCGTTCCCGAGTCTGCACATGATGTGTTTTCTGAAGGGAACTTAAGCAATATCTTGTCCATTATTCCTCTTGACATATCCATCAAACCTGGGATTGTCGAAAATTTCCATATCAGAGCTTCGTGTTCTTATGACGAAGTCGTCACATGCACATCCCTTTTTAAAGAGTTTCGTGACATCTTCACATGGAGCTACGAAGAAATGCCAAGTATCGACCCTGAGATTGTGATACATGAGATAAATACATACCCCGACACTAAACCTGTCTAGAAACGCCTTCGTCTAGTTCACCCACGTAAAGAAGTTGCTATCAAGCTCGAAGTCGAGAAACTTCTTAAAGTTGACTTTATTTATCCGGTGGCTCTCACAGATTGGGTTTCCGATCTTGTCTCGATTGACAAGAAACAAGGCACAATTCGTGTATGCGTTGATTATAGGGATATCAACAAATCTTGTCCCAAAGACAACTTTCCTAGCCCCTTCATCGATCAGATTGTCGATGATTGCGCCGGAAGTGAAATCTTCTCTCTCATGGATGGTTTCTCTGGGTATAATCAAATAAACATTGTTCCCAAGGATCAACATAAGATTGCTTTTATTTGTCCTTGGGGTACTTTTTCCTATCGGAAACTTCCTTTCGGTCTCAAGAATGCTGGCGCAACTTTTCAACGCGCTATGTCTTATGCTTTCCATGATATCAAGCATATCGTTCAACCATATTTGGACGATTTACCCACTTACTCAATGCACCGAGTCGATCACCCAACCCACCTCCGAGCCATTTCCGTTCCCTATCGGTTCTACCGTATACGTTTGAATCCTCATAAGTGCATTTTCTGTGTGGAATCCGACTACCTTCTAGGTTTTATCGTTTCACGTCAAAGGATCCGGGTGGATCCTTTAAAGGTTGAGGTGATCCTTAATCTCCCTCCTCCTTCTAGTCTTCGCCAGTTGCAAAGTTTGCAGGGGAAAGCAAACTTTATTCGTCGTTTTATCCCAAATTATGCCGAGATAACTCGTGGATTTACACGGCTCCTCAAAAAGGGTTCAAAGTTCGTCTAGGATACCATTGCCAATAATGCTTTTGAGGCTTTGAAATTGTCCCTAACTCGGCTTCTCTTCCCCCCTGATTACAGTCGTGATTATTTCCTTTATCTTGCTGCCTCGGATTACACCATTGGTATGGTTATCGTACAAGAGGATGATATGATGCTAATGACGAACATGTTATTTACTACTTGAGTTGAAGTCTAACGCCTACTGAAATCAAGTATTTACATGTTGAAAAATTGGCCTTGGCTGTCGTCCATGTCGTCCAACGCTTCCGGAACTATATCCTCTCACGCAAGACTACATTGATTTCTCATTGCAATCCTATGCAACACATTCTGACACGTCAATTTCTAGGGGGAAAATACTCCAAGTGGATTGTGATACTCCAGGAGTTTGACTTGGAGTTCGAACGCACCAAGTCCAAGAAGTCCTTAGTTTTTGCTGAGTTGATATGCGATTTTCCCCATTCTGCAACGGAAAATGTAGCAATTGATTCATTACCCGATGAATCTCTTTTCCTTATCATCACAAATGATATTTGGTATGGTGATATCATTATATATCTCCAAACCCAGACTTTCCAGCCAACTTTGTCTAGTACTGACTGACGTCGCATACGCTATCAAGCTCGTCAATATATTATCCTAGGGGATACTCTTTATCGTCGGGGAATTGACTCTGTTTTTCAACATTGCCTAACGTTCGATGAAGCCAATAAAGATTTGAATGAATGCCATTCTGGAGCCTGTGGTGGTCATATGTATGGGTATGCTACTGCCCAGAAGATCTTACGAGCAGGGTATTTTTGGCCTTCTTTATTTAACGACTGCATAATCGTCGTTCAAAAATGCCATGCTTGCCAGACCTATAATCAGAAGATACATTCACATCCTACTCCTCTTCACCTTGTGGTCTCAGTTGGTCCCTTTGAAAAATGGGGCATTGATTTCATGACATGTCACCCTCACTCGGTCGGGGGGCATGGTTACATTATTATAGCCGTCGATTACTTTACGAAATGGGTTGAGGCGATGCCGACATTTGACAACACTGGAAAGACCACAACATTATTCATTTTTAATCACATCATAGCTCATTTTGGTGTTCCCCAAGCTATCGTCACTGATCATGATAGCCACTTCAGAAACTTCATGATGTCCGAACTTACTGAAAAGTTGGGTCTTCACCATGATAACTCAATGCCCTATTACCCACAAGCCAATGGCCAAGTCGAAGCAATTAACAAAGTTCTCATAACTATGCTCCGACGAATGATAGGGATTCACAAAACAAGTTGGCACACAATGTTGTTTTCGGCATTGTGGGCTTACCGTACATCCATCAAATCTGCTACTGGGTTTACACCTTTCCGGTTAGTCTATGGTTTGGAAGCTATTCTCCCGATTGAATGCGAGATACCCTCTTTAAAACTATCTGTTGAAATCCTACAAACACTTCTGCTGAGGAAGAACGTCTATTGTATCTTATGCGATTAGATGAAACTCGACGCGATGCTACCCTAGTTATAGAATCTCAGAAGAAACATGTCAAGCCTCGCGTTTTCTCCGAAGGAGATCTCGTTCTCCTCTATGATCAAGATCGAGATATGCTAGGAGTTGGAAAATTCGAAGCCATGTGGCAAGGTCCTTATATCCTTCGACGAGTTTTTGAAAAAGGAGCTTATGAGTTAATATATTACGATGGTATCCCTTTGAGTGAACCCAGGAATGGGTTGTACTTGAAGAAGTACTATGCATAAAATCATATGTGCACGAGTACTTGTATTTTTATTGTATCATATTTCTTGTGTGTTACTGTAGCTTGCTTTTGTCGTTATCTAGTCTCTACCCTTATGTGACGTTGTGTTTGATTTCTAGATGTCGGAGTCTTCACTACCCTATATCGGCTTCGTTGATGGCGCTAGCCATAGTACTTAGAACCTTGCTTCCGCTGCATGGGCAATTTACACCCCTACAAACGAACTTGTCTCCTTACGAGGTGTTTGTCTCGGTCGTGCAACCAACAAAATTGCAGAGTATAGTGTCGTTATTGAATTATTGGTTGATGCTATCTCGCTCGGAATCCATCATTTGGTTGTGAGACTCGATTCGCAGCTTGTAGTACTACAGTTAAGTAATGTCTATACTATTCGAAGTCCTACTTTGTTACGGGTGTATTTGCGAATTCACCTCTTGGAATGTTATTTTGATTACATTGAATATCAACATATTCCTAGATGTCTAAATTTATTAACTGATGCATTAGCTAACTATGTATTAGACAGACATTTGGATCATTTATAAATCAATCACATCAATTTTCATAACACATGATAAACCGATAGAGGTCGTCTGTATATATAACGATCAAAAGAGTTTTTTACAAAAATTTTTGTCCGAAGACCAAAATGTCAAAATTTGAAGCTCATAGATTCTACAAAGTGACATCATGGATGACGTTCACGGTAACACATGACTGCCCGGGCAACTCTACAGAGCAGTCGACTCATGGACTCTAACACCCCTACTGTATGACACTGGTCGCGTCGTGGAACCTCTCCAAGAGGCACGTCTGGAATATCTGTTGTCAAACCCTCTAGGTTTTGTTCCAATGCTTGGTAATCCCCGACTTCCCATTGTGGCACTGGTGCTACCTCTCCTCGCCGCTGAATGGGAGAAGTACCAGGAGGTCGGTAAGGGCCAACATCTATGTCATCAATAATGAAATTTTGTATTTAGTCTTTGGACGAACATATAAAATAAAAAACATTTGAATATGATAAAATTAACAAAAAAATTTAAAAAGGAAAAAAATTGTGTGCTTCTTACCAAGTTCCCCCCACTGAGCATCCTCCGGTAGGACTAAGTCTGGATCTCCTCAGAAATCCAACCCGACATAAGCATAATCGTCAACCATAAACATCTGTGGTTGAAGCCAGTCAAAGAAGGTATCATCATACTTGATGATCGGTCCAGCTACGTGCCGGGCCATGAGCTGACACCATCTCAACATTCTTGGATCCCTAGGAGCCGGTAAATTCCACTCAACTTGTAGTCTCAGTAATGGAACCCTTTCGAGAATTAAGGACACTAACAAAGATCCGTACCCGAATTGCTTCAGGTTGACTCGTCTGCATTTGGTCAACTGCCTTTTTATGCTACGAAGCACTGCATCTACCAAGTTAAAAACCCGAGGTTCAGTACACTCAATAGCATACTGGAAGTAATTTTGTAGCGCTATGTGAGGAGCATAGCTCCCAACCATCCGAGCTATAGTGAACAAGATGGTACATAGGGTCAAATCCCGTACCCCCCAAATAACTACTTTCCCTTTCTTCCTCTCTGCCTCGGGAACACAGTGTAAGTGGCAGTACTCACTCATAGGAAGCCCACCACCTCTGCTACCAGTCAGGCTCACATGGTACCCATGCCGTGACAGCCCAGTCAAGAAGTAAATGTCCTCAATGTCTAAGGACAGTGTGTGGACCCCTACATGAAATACCTATTAATCGGGATCCCACATACGCACAAGGTACTCTAATAACCTGACTTGGGCCCTTATGCCCGGAATACGAAAGTACTTCAAAAGGCCACAGTTTCTCAAAGCAGCAATAGTGGGTGGATGATTTCTGGAAATAGAATTGTCTTCTTTGTTCTCCCTTTCATGCCATTCAAGAACCATTTTGATGGCCAATTACCTGCATAAGAAGCACAAAAAGAGGATTAGCAACTCTATTCATGAATTGGTTCTTTTTTATTGAGTAAATTCTTAAAAAACTTTTGGGTTTTGCGGTTCTCACAGGTTCCCTTTGGGCACAGTGAGAGAACCTCGCAGGATGCTGTGGGCTCACCTGCGAGAATCACCCATTCTCGTAGGTCCCGTGTAGCCCACCTGTGAGAATGGCTGAGCGCAAGTAGGGCTCATAAAATCAACTCAAAAAATGAATTTTAACCAATGAAAATGCAAAATTAAACCATGAAAGAGTAGAAGACAAAGAGCCTACCTCACTGTCGCTAACGACTCACCGAATGGATGCTCATAACTCCTACAATATAACTCCAAACTTCGAGGGTAAAAGAGGGGTTTTTGAGCTCAAATAGTGGAAAAGTGAAAATGATATGGTAAAAAGAGTTTTACTCCTTTATATTTACTTTTACCATGTTATTTGGTTTTTTATGATTATTTATCTATTAAACCCTAATCCCTAATGTCCTTTTGAGTGTAACTTTTGCAGGCGTAATGACTTCGATGTTCATATACAGGGATGCAAACATAAATTTTCTTTTTTCATCCATGTTTTGATTGTTTTTTATGGTTTTTTTATAAAACCTTGAGTGTGGTCTTTGTTTGTTCTCGCGCTCAAAAATACATGAGAACGTGATCAAGCATACTTTTATCACTTTTTCGGGCTCAACAAGGTTATATGAAAAAGGAACCCCCTGGATTCCTCTTTAAGCTCTTTTCAGACTCTCTAAACATGAAAAGATAGCCGAGCGACCTTGCTATTTTCACGCTCGATAAAGTATCTGAAGAAAGCGTCTGGTGAGCGATAATTTATCTATTTTTCGGTCTCATCGGACTATTTTACGAAAAAGGAACTGAGAGAGTTCTCTTTTAAGTGTTTTTCCAGACTCTATAATCATGAAAAACCTTCGAGTTTTCTATCTTTGGACTCGTTAA
>ML808073.1:17948-28410 GCA_009831015.1 Picea engelmannii
AAAAGTGAACAAAGTTTTTCTTTCAAAATCATTTTCGTTTTCGAAAACATTGAAAATCAATTGTTGAAATTATTGAAAAAGAAACAATAGAGAATTGTTATTGATGCGTGATTTGTTGCATTTGCATTTTAAAGGAAATTATGTCTTGTAGTTCAAAGTTTGATCCGGAAAACTTCTCTCTCCCTCCCATACATAGGATTCATTGAACGAAAATTGATATATTTCATTCTTATCCATGCATCGTTGGGTCAGAGTCTTATACAACATCAGTTTCATCTCCGTTTTCTTTGAGTAAACAACAATTCTTAATAACACTGCGCAATTGTAAAATTTACCTAGTAACTCTTTTCTAGGGCTCTATTACACCAACATTTAGCCAGGCTAGTTCTTTGGAGTAGGAAGAGAGATACACTCTTCAAAGCACAAAACACACAATAGCATCTTGTGTTAAGGAGTATTAAATTCCATTTACAACATCTTGTCCTGTGAAGCCCTTCTCACACAAGGGTCAAACATGAGGTCGCATTGATATTGACATAGTTACTCACCCTGCTTTGTTGATATCAGTGTAGATATTTCACGTATTATGGGGATCACTCGGAGGTATACCCACAATGATGAGTGGAAGACTTTTGAGTTGATTTCAGGCTAGATACCCTGCCCTTGCGTGTGGATCAGACTGTCGACTGTCCCCCCAGGATTTATTGTTGTTGGTGGTAACCTTAGTGGCCTATCTTTATAGGTTCTTACATGAGGTGACTATGAATGGGAAAGTCTTCACGGTACCTAGAATTGACGTTGACCAAACTCAGTCGGGATCCTTGGAGGGTATACCCACGATTATGTGTGGGAGCTTGCACCAGGGTGTAAGTCTGTTAAGCAGGTCGTCAGCGTAACTTTTCCACCCTAGCCTAGCCCTTTCTCGTCTCGTTGTTGTGATGTTGGATTTCATCACCAACTAGTGACTTCGGAATTAGAAGGTCTTGTTTGGTTGGTGTTGCTTCCTAGATTTTGTTTACTAGCGCATGTTGTTTGTTTCTTAAAGTTGACCATAAGATTTTATTCGTGAAGTTTGTCACTCATTTAAAATAGCTCCTCCACGTCATTCACGTAGAATGCATGGTTTATCTCCAGAGCATCTGGAAGGTTCTCAACCCTTTCCTACAAGTACACCTGAGGGATCTCCTCGGCAAAGTGAGGTCACAGTCGTCACCATGCCACAAGTGGAACGCACTGACTCTCTAGAACATTTTCGAATTACAAATACTCAAGAGGACTTTCGACTTCACCATGATTCTGAGTGACCATTTATGCGATTGAATTCTTTCGGAGACTTAGTTGTTACGTCTTTTGGATCACCAGTTGGACCCTTTCCAGGCATAGAAGGCCAAGATCTTTTTTGGTCTACAAGTGTTTTTTGACGGGACCTTTTTGGTCCAGGATCACCTGTGATTTCCAAAATCAACCCACATGTGATTTCCAAAATCTCTAGTCCAGAGACAGTATCGTTGACTACCACTTATGACTTTACTGTCCCTGCCTAAATGGCCCATCTCACAGATACTACGAGTGTTCCAACCAGGTTTACTACGGTTAGTATTGCTGCCATCAATACAATGTGAATGCCCAATGTCACTCCGACACTACCACCCAGATACTATGCGTTGAATGATTCCATTCCTACTCCTACGCAAATCGCATCTGGCTCTCCTGGTGGTCCTTCTTCTTCTGGGCACTCTCTTCCCGGTTTTATTCCGAAACTCCCTCAATTTCCTTTTGGAGGACCTTCTTTGTCTTCTACTGGCAGTCTTTATCCTAGTGGCACTATTCCACCATTCACACCAAATTACCAGATTCCCGTCGGTGGACAATTTCACCAAGGTGGTATGACTCAACCCCCTCTCAGCGGAAAAATTCCTTTTGGAATGAAAATCCCAATTGGAATTCCACCTTCGATGGGAGGACCGACCCCACCTTATGGGAAAAACATACCTCCGTCCTTGGCCCAGTATTGGAATCAATTGATACAACATCCTCGTCAATCGACTAGGGGGCAACAGTTTCCAGCTGTGTCTGTAATACCCCCTAGTGTGGGCCAACCATATCCAAGTTCGTTCAATCCCATTTGGGGGGCGAATTCTCAAACTCAAGTCCATGTTCCAGGGTATAATCCTATGAGCTACTATCCTCTTCAACCACCACCGAATCTGCCTGGGTCTTCACATTATATGCAGACTGCTTATGGTCCTACTGGTTTGTCGACGGGGCTTCCTCCCCAAAGCCACCAGTACCCACAGGTGAGTCGACAATTACCTTTCTATCCACTTTGGATCTTCCGTACTTGTCAAGGATTTTAAATGATCCGATTTGTCACTCTCCCTAATGGCCTTCTATCCCAGCCAAGATACCATCGGACATTCCTAAATTCGATGGCAAAGTGGGAGAGGACCCAAACAATAACGTTATGACTTTTCACCTATGGTGTTCATCTAACTCATTGATGGATGACTCTATTCGTTTATGTATTTTTCAACGAACTCTCACAGGTTCTGTTGCAAAGTGGTATATCGAATTGCCACGAGGTTTCTTCTTTGACTTCAACACCCTAGCTATGGCTTTCCTCACACACTACCAGTTACCGATTCGTCATGACACGGGCACCAAGATTTTGACTTCTTTCAAACAAAAAAAGGCCACTCATATATCCGATCACATTCATGAGTGGCTACGACGATGACGTCTTATTAAACTCGAACTCCTCGATCAGTTGCTGGCAGAATGGTTCACCAAATCGTTTGTGAATGACATCGGTCGTGACATTGCCATGGGTGGAGTGGTCACAGAAGAAAAGGCTATAAGTCATGCTCAATATCTTGACCTCGTTTACTCGCAAACGGGTACCCTTTACGATTCACTACCTAATTTACCTCATCCTTCCACTTCCACAACTTCAACTACTCCAGCTGCCTCACATGCAACTGACTGTGTGATTGGCACTTTCCAGGCCCAACCACACTTCGCCTCAAGCACAAACCCCAAACCTGCTTCTTCTAATGTTCAAAATGCTCCGTCTCCTGCCCCTCCCATTGGCAAGACTTCTGAGGTAAATGCAGTTCAATCTACCCCAGCCGGTAAAAACAAATCTAAAAAGGGGAGAGGTAAGAATAAGGAGGAAAAACATACTTCTCAAGCAGAGCGAACCAAAACTACACCCGTTGAATATCTGGATAAGCGCAAACCTCGATACCCTTGTCTTATCTATGGTGATGATCACTACACGAAGGATTGTCCATGACGCGTCGAGGTCACTAAGTTCCTTCAAGGAGCTCCAAAACCACCTGCTTCGACCGTTTTTTCCCAACCCTTTCCGTCTCAACAACAGGCTCAGTTGGTCATTCATGACCAACCCTCATCTTCCACTACATCCTATGTTTTGATGTGTAATGGCGATTCAAGGCAGAGTGATGTTGCACTCACTACTCGAGCCAAAGATTATTCTCCCTCTAAAGAGAAGGTTGATGATCTACCTCCTTCCTTGGTACAACCCTCTCCTGCGACTCCACCTACCAACGGTCCTCTTCATCTCGAACGATCGAGCCTCGAAACAGTTCTACGACCCCCCCCAAAGGGCGTCGTTCAAAAATTGTCTTTCAATCCTCATGCTTATGCAGCCCAAAACTACAACATTGTTGAAGATCTGGCCCAAGCACCTTCTGCGATGTCAGCCCTTGAAGTCCTTCAAAATTGTCCCGCACAACGGAAGGCACTGTTGAAAGATATCGGTGGAATCGATCCGACAGATACGAATTTAATAATCTTTGACTTGGAAGATCATATTCCAAGGTTACCCCCTCAACTTGCATTCCATATCCAAGTGATTGTCTTTGACAAAAACATTTTCCGAACCGTTATTGATGAGGGTGCCTCGACATGTGTTATGTCTCTTGCTTGTTGGAAAGCTATTGGCTCTCCTTCTTTGAATGAATCGCAGAACACTCTTAAAGCCTTCAATGGCTCCGGTTTTAAGCCTTACAGTGTCCTTCCTTCATTGCCCATCATGTTAGAAGGCAAGACGGTCCAAGTCAAAGTGGAAGTCTTTGACGCTCCCCTTGATTATAATCTTTTTCTTGGCCGTAGCTGGATCGATTCCATGCGCGCAGTTGTGTCGACCATTTTCCGTGTGGTACGTTTCCCACATCAAGGTAAGGTTGTCACCGTCGACCAACTAGCCTTCTTCAATTACGATACCCATACTGGCAACGTACCGTTTATCGTTAAAACCCCACGGGGTTATGAGAACATCGGTGTAGGCCTTCTCAAGGACTCTTCGTTAATGGGTACTTTCCCCATTCCACTGCCTAATGTTCCATGCTCGTCTGTTGCTTCCATCAACATGATCTCCACCTTGCCTCACGAACTTCTTGCATCTCACGACCCCTGGATAGTACCTGACCCTGGAGATCATCTTCGTTTCGGCGACGCAATGACGTTCAGTTTGGTTGAATCCACCTATCGGGCCATTCAATTGGCAACGCCTTCTACCCCCTCTCTTGATGAGTTGTCTCTCGATCCTTTTCATGTCATTTTTCCCACAGACAAGATGATCATGTTTCTCATGGAGGACACCCCTTGGGACGATGGGCATCATCATTCCATCCTCTTTCTGGAGAAACATACCATTGAGAACTATCAACGGATCTCAACCCCATCGACTTTTGTTGTCATTTCCACCGTTCCCGAGTCTGCACATGATGTGTTTTCTGAAGGGAACTTAAGCAATATCTTGTCCATTATTCCTCTTGACATATCCATCAAACCTGGGATTGTCGAAAATTTCCATATCAGAGCTTCGTGTTCTTATGACGAAGTCGTCACATGCACATCCCTTTTTAAAGAGTTTCGTGACATCTTCACATGGAGCTACGAAGAAATGCCAAGTATCGACCCTGAGATTGTGATACATGAGATAAATACATACCCCGACACTAAACCTGTCTAGAAACGCCTTCGTCTAGTTCACCCACGTAAAGAAGTTGCTATCAAGCTCGAAGTCGAGAAACTTCTTAAAGTTGACTTTATTTATCCGGTGGCTCTCACAGATTGGGTTTCCGATCTTGTCTCGATTGACAAGAAACAAGGCACAATTCGTGTATGCGTTGATTATAGGGATATCAACAAATCTTGTCCCAAAGACAACTTTCCTAGCCCCTTCATCGATCAGATTGTCGATGATTGCGCCGGAAGTGAAATCTTCTCTCTCATGGATGGTTTCTCTGGGTATAATCAAATAAACATTGTTCCCAAGGATCAACATAAGATTGCTTTTATTTGTCCTTGGGGTACTTTTTCCTATCGGAAACTTCCTTTCGGTCTCAAGAATGCTGGCGCAACTTTTCAACGCGCTATGTCTTATGCTTTCCATGATATCAAGCATATCGTTCAACCATATTTGGACGATTTACCCACTTACTCAATGCACCGAGTCGATCACCCAACCCACCTCCGAGCCATTTCCGTTCCCTATCGGTTCTACCGTATACGTTTGAATCCTCATAAGTGCATTTTCTGTGTGGAATCCGACTACCTTCTAGGTTTTATCGTTTCACGTCAAAGGATCCGGGTGGATCCTTTAAAGGTTGAGGTGATCCTTAATCTCCCTCCTCCTTCTAGTCTTCGCCAGTTGCAAAGTTTGCAGGGGAAAGCAAACTTTATTCGTCGTTTTATCCCAAATTATGCCGAGATAACTCGTGGATTTACACGGCTCCTCAAAAAGGGTTCAAAGTTCGTCTAGGATACCATTGCCAATAATGCTTTTGAGGCTTTGAAATTGTCCCTAACTCGGCTTCTCTTCCCCCCTGATTACAGTCGTGATTATTTCCTTTATCTTGCTGCCTCGGATTACACCATTGGTATGGTTATCGTACAAGAGGATGATATGATGCTAATGACGAACATGTTATTTACTACTTGAGTTGAAGTCTAACGCCTACTGAAATCAAGTATTTACATGTTGAAAAATTGGCCTTGGCTGTCGTCCATGTCGTCCAACGCTTCCGGAACTATATCCTCTCACGCAAGACTACATTGATTTCTCATTGCAATCCTATGCAACACATTCTGACACGTCAATTTCTAGGGGGAAAATACTCCAAGTGGATTGTGATACTCCAGGAGTTTGACTTGGAGTTCGAACGCACCAAGTCCAAGAAGTCCTTAGTTTTTGCTGAGTTGATATGCGATTTTCCCCATTCTGCAACGGAAAATGTAGCAATTGATTCATTACCCGATGAATCTCTTTTCCTTATCATCACAAATGATATTTGGTATGGTGATATCATTATATATCTCCAAACCCAGACTTTCCAGCCAACTTTGTCTAGTACTGACTGACGTCGCATACGCTATCAAGCTCGTCAATATATTATCCTAGGGGATACTCTTTATCGTCGGGGAATTGACTCTGTTTTTCAACATTGCCTAACGTTCGATGAAGCCAATAAAGATTTGAATGAATGCCATTCTGGAGCCTGTGGTGGTCATATGTATGGGTATGCTACTGCCCAGAAGATCTTACGAGCAGGGTATTTTTGGCCTTCTTTATTTAACGACTGCATAATCGTCGTTCAAAAATGCCATGCTTGCCAGACCTATAATCAGAAGATACATTCACATCCTACTCCTCTTCACCTTGTGGTCTCAGTTGGTCCCTTTGAAAAATGGGGCATTGATTTCATGACATGTCACCCTCACTCGGTCGGGGGGCATGGTTACATTATTATAGCCGTCGATTACTTTACGAAATGGGTTGAGGCGATGCCGACATTTGACAACACTGGAAAGACCACAACATTATTCATTTTTAATCACATCATAGCTCATTTTGGTGTTCCCCAAGCTATCGTCACTGATCATGATAGCCACTTCAGAAACTTCATGATGTCCGAACTTACTGAAAAGTTGGGTCTTCACCATGATAACTCAATGCCCTATTACCCACAAGCCAATGGCCAAGTCGAAGCAATTAACAAAGTTCTCATAACTATGCTCCGACGAATGATAGGGATTCACAAAACAAGTTGGCACACAATGTTGTTTTCGGCATTGTGGGCTTACCGTACATCCATCAAATCTGCTACTGGGTTTACACCTTTCCGGTTAGTCTATGGTTTGGAAGCTATTCTCCCGATTGAATGCGAGATACCCTCTTTAAAACTATCTGTTGAAATCCTACAAACACTTCTGCTGAGGAAGAACGTCTATTGTATCTTATGCGATTAGATGAAACTCGACGCGATGCTACCCTAGTTATAGAATCTCAGAAGAAACATGTCAAGCCTCGCGTTTTCTCCGAAGGAGATCTCGTTCTCCTCTATGATCAAGATCGAGATATGCTAGGAGTTGGAAAATTCGAAGCCATGTGGCAAGGTCCTTATATCCTTCGACGAGTTTTTGAAAAAGGAGCTTATGAGTTAATATATTACGATGGTATCCCTTTGAGTGAACCCAGGAATGGGTTGTACTTGAAGAAGTACTATGCATAAAATCATATGTGCACGAGTACTTGTATTTTTATTGTATCATATTTCTTGTGTGTTACTGTAGCTTGCTTTTGTCGTTATCTAGTCTCTACCCTTATGTGACGTTGTGTTTGATTTCTAGATGTCGGAGTCTTCACTACCCTATATCGGCTTCGTTGATGGCGCTAGCCATAGTACTTAGAACCTTGCTTCCGCTGCATGGGCAATTTACACCCCTACAAACGAACTTGTCTCCTTACGAGGTGTTTGTCTCGGTCGTGCAACCAACAAAATTGCAGAGTATAGTGTCGTTATTGAATTATTGGTTGATGCTATCTCGCTCGGAATCCATCATTTGGTTGTGAGACTCGATTCGCAGCTTGTAGTACTACAGTTAAGTAATGTCTATACTATTCGAAGTCCTACTTTGTTACGGGTGTATTTGCGAATTCACCTCTTGGAATGTTATTTTGATTACATTGAATATCAACATATTCCTAGATGTCTAAATTTATTAACTGATGCATTAGCTAACTATGTATTAGACAGACATTTGGATCATTTATAAATCAATCACATCAATTTTCATAACACATGATAAACCGATAGAGGTCGTCTGTATATATAACGATCAAAAGAGTTTTTTACAAAAATTTTTGTCCGAAGACCAAAATGTCAAAATTTGAAGCTCATAGATTCTACAAAGTGACATCATGGATGACGTTCACGGTAACACATGACTGCCCGGGCAACTCTACAGAGCAGTCGACTCATGGACTCTAACACCCCTACTGTATGACACTGGTCGCGTCGTGGAACCTCTCCAAGAGGCACGTCTGGAATATCTGTTGTCAAACCCTCTAGGTTTTGTTCCAATGCTTGGTAATCCCCGACTTCCCATTGTGGCACTGGTGCTACCTCTCCTCGCCGCTGAATGGGAGAAGTACCAGGAGGTCGGTAAGGGCCAACATCTATGTCATCAATAATGAAATTTTGTATTTAGTCTTTGGACGAACATATAAAATAAAAAACATTTGAATATGATAAAATTAACAAAAAAATTTAAAAAGGAAAAAAATTGTGTGCTTCTTACCAAGTTCCCCCCACTGAGCATCCTCCGGTAGGACTAAGTCTGGATCTCCTCAGAAATCCAACCCGACATAAGCATAATCGTCAACCATAAACATCTGTGGTTGAAGCCAGTCAAAGAAGGTATCATCATACTTGATGATCGGTCCAGCTACGTGCTGGGCCATGAGCTGACACCATCTCAAAATTCTTGGATCCCTAGGAGCCGGTAAATTCCACTCAACTTGTAGTCTCAGTAATGGAACCCTTTCGAGAAATAAGGACACTAACAAAGATCCGTACCCGAATTGCTTCAGGTTGACTCATCTACATTTGGTCAACTGCCTTTTTATGCTACGAAGCACTGCATCTACCAAGTTAAAAACCCGAGGTTCAGTACACTCAATAGCATACTGGAAGTAATTTTGTAGCGCTATGTGAGGAGCGGAGCTCCCAACCATCCGAGATATAGTGAACAAGATGGTATGTAGGGTCAAATCTCGTACCCCCCAAATAGCTACTTTCCCTTTCTTCCTCTCTGCCTCGGGAACACAGTGTAAGTGGCAGTACTCACTCATAGGCAGCCCACCACCTCTGCTACCAGTCAGGCTCACATGGTACCCATGCCGTGACAACCCAGTCAAGAAGTAAATGTCCTCAATGTCTAAGGACAGTGTGTCGACCCCTACATGAAATACCTATTAATCGGGATCCCACATACGCACAAGGTACTCTAATAACCTGACTTGGGCCCTTATGCCCGGAATACGAAAGTACTTCAAAAGGCCACAGTTTCTCAAAGAAGCAATAGTGGGTGGATGATTTATGGAAATAAAATTGTCTTCTTTGCTCTCCCTTTCATGCCATTCAAGAACCATTTTGATGGCCAATTACCTGCATAAGAAGCACAAAAAGAGGATTAGCAACTCTATTCATGAATTGGTTCTTTTTTATTGAGTAAATTATTAAAACAATTTTGGGTTTTGCGGTTCTCACAGGTTCCCTTTGGGCACAGTGAGAGAATCTCGCAGGCTGCTGTGGGCTCACCTGCGAGAATCACCCATTCTCGTAGGTCCCGTGAAGCCCACCTGCGAGAATGGCTGAGCGCAAGTAGGGCTCATAAAATCAACTCAAAAAATGAATTTTAACCAATGAAAATGCAAAATTAAACCATGAAAGAGTAGAAGACAAAGAGCCTACCTCCCTGTCGCTAACGACTCACCGAATGGACGCTCGTAACTCCCACAATATAACTCCAAACTTCGAGGGTAAAAGAGGGGTTTTTGAGCTCAAATAGTGGAAAAGTGAAAATGATATGGTAAAAAGAGTTTTACTCCTTTATATTTACTTTTACCATGTTATTTGGTTTTTTATGATTATTTATCTATTAAACCCTAATCCCTAATGTCCTTTTGAGTGTAACTTTTGCAGGCGTAATGACTTCGATGTTCATATACAGGGATGCAGACATAATTTTTCTTTTTTCATCCATGTTTTGATTGTTTTTTATGGTTTTTTTATAAAACCTCGAGTGTGGTCTTTGTTTGTTCTCGCGTTCAAAAATACATGAGAACGCGATCAAGCATACTTTTATCACTTTTTCGGTCTCAACAAGGTTATATGAAAAAGGAACCCCCTGGATTCCTCTTTAAGCTCTTTTCAGACTCTCTAAACATGAAAAGATAGCCGAGCGACCTTGCTATTTTCACTCTCATTAAAGTATTTGAAGAAAGTGTCTGGTGAGCGATAATTTATCTATTTTTCGGTCTCATCGGACTATTTTACGAAAAAGGAACTGAGAGAGTTCTCTTTTAAGTGTTTTTCCAGACTCTATAATCATGAAAAACCTTCGAGTTTTCTATCTTTGGACTCGTTAA
>ML808073.1:35297-48935 GCA_009831015.1 Picea engelmannii
GTTGATGCAGTTGATGATGATGATGCCACTTCAGCTTCTTGTTGAAGATGATGATGATCATGCCACTTCAGCCTCTTGTTGAAGATGATGATGATCATGCCACTTCAGCCTCTTGTTGAAGATGATGATGATCATGCCACTTCAGCCTCTTGCTGAAGATGATGATGATCATGCCACTTCATCTCCTTAGTCCTTGCTGAAGATGATGATGATGATATTATTTCAGCTTTATTGCTAAAGATGATGATGATGATGCTACCTTAGCCTCATGTCAATGAGGATGATGATGCTACCTTAGCCTCATGTCAATGAGGATGATGATGCTACTCCATCTCCATGATGTGTTGATGATGCTCCATCCTCTATGTTGTGTTGATGATGAGAAAAACTTCTGATGAGTTATATACGCCAATCAGTGTTCCAAGATGATATTGATGATGTTGTCCTCTCACCCATCTGATGTTATTGATGATGTTGTCCTCTCTCTCACCTGGTGTTGTTGTAGAATACCCTTCTTGTTAAGAGGGAGTGTTGAAATAATGTAACTGCAAAGTGTATTCTAATTATTATTGTTTTATTATTCATTAGATCAATCCCCTATTGCAGATTGATCATGTCAGCTATTGTAAAATACCAAATCCCCTTTTGCGGATTGGTCAAAACATAATTGTAATAGGCAGAATAAGTAGTCGGCCCTAGGATATATTAAAGAGGCCCTGTAATATATTAAAGGTGGTTATAACCACCTAGAAGAAGAAGTCAACCCTGCCAGTGAAGAGACACCTCCATCCACACGTGCCAGAGTTGTATAAATAAGGAGGCTAGCACCTCACTTAGACACACACTCACTTGTTCATTGAGAAGCAAGTTTCAGAGCTACAGTTGGAGAGAGAGAGAGAGAGAGAGAGAGAGAGAGAGTATTTTATGTATTTGTTTGAGTTATCTCTTGGCATTGTATTGGCTATCTATAATAAGGAAATTTTTCTAGGTTTTCTCCCCCATGAGGGTTTCCCAGGATAAATGATGTGTCCCTTGTGATTGTGTATTTCTTAGTGATCCTATCTTATGCTATTGTTATCTAGTGAAATGCAAAGAAATCTAATAATAGATTAAACCTCAACATTGAGAACTTTGAATACTCTTTGTTTGATCTCCCTTCTTCTTCTCCACTGTAGAAATCTTCGTCTTGTGATAATGGCCCATGACTCTGATTAAACAGGTTCGCAAGAGGGACCTTTTTGAATGATCTCTCACTACGTGTGTGTCCAACCTCTGCATTGTTGTCGCTATCTGAATTATTTAGCATCAACTTTAAAATCCAATTGATTATTGTTGTTATAACCCTATAATTTATAGGATCATCTGGTGACTGGAAAATTTTCACTATTGATGTATGTTGTCTTGCAAATAATATTTCATTCCTGCAAATTATTTTCAAAAAGAAAAAGAAAAGAAAAGAAAAAGAAAGAAAAAGAAAAATAATAAAAGAGGGCATAAAAGAAAATGGATAAAATCCCCATGCAATAAAAACGACTTGAACCATACAGTTTAATCATGGCTAAGTCTCTTTAAATTTGTGTTGATAGGTCTGGTGAATAAGCCTGGCTAAACTGTTTAATCTTAGCCAAGTAGTTAGGTTAGCTAGTGAATAAACTTGATCAAACTATCTAATCTTGGTCAAATAGCCCCAGGGTAGAGTAATTTCTTAGCCCAACAGTCTAATATGGGCTAAATGTGATAGGTGACTAGGTTAGAATATAGAGTAGTAGGTTTTATTTCAATAAAACATGCATGATGTTTGAGGAAAATTCATGATTTGGATGTCAGAAACGTTTTTCCTAACCCCATGGTGACAAAAAGCAAGGGAAGCATCGCAAGATCCACAAAAAATCACTAATCCTAAGTTTCGCTGCACATATGAAAATTGTGCGCAGAGAATAAAGAACACACTTAGATCGACGATTGATCTAACGACACGTAGATCAATGACTGACAATGGATTCCGGACCCCCCCGACCATTCTACCTTTAACGGAGGGGACGGGGGTCCAGAATGGTGATTAACAAGTGTGCATAGTTCTACGGTCAACCTGATAGTGCGCAAATGAATGGTCTACAAGAGATTTCAAACCCCCTCGACCTTTCTGCCTTTAACGGTGGGGGGGGGGGTTCCAGAATGAGGTCGTTTTCCCCGATGGACCCGATCACAATGTGTCATCGATCCATTACATTGGACCCCTTCTACTCCAAACCACTTACCGCCATGCCATCCATGTCATAATGGCACCTCCTTATGACATCATCCTCCACTATCCCATCACCTCATGATGCAACATACCACTATCTCATATTACATGTCCCGTCTCACTACTCTGCCAGAGTGTCCTTACCCCTTTGACCTGTCGCATGTCTTATCCCATTTACCTATCCTCTAATCATCGCCTTCCACGTCATCCTGGCACACCCATCACCCGTCCTTCACCTGCCACCTCATAACTGAGTTGATCCATTGGCCATTTGTTATAGGTTAACGTATCCGTTAGCCTGCTGACCTGTCCCCCATGCCCAACGGATACCCGTTCACTTAAAATTAGCCTTATTTACGCCATTTTCCCACTATTCATACTCTTTTCACTCCATAAATTCATTTCCCTCACTTCTTCAGTCAGCGACCCAGCCATAGCCACTGCCTACTAACATTTTGTTTTAGTTTCAGGTACTTATTGGATCGATGGTGCCTAAATCTAAAAGATCAAAATTCAAGGAAAACCCATTCCTCCCACCTCCTGTCAATATCGACCGGATTCCATTAGCCGACAAGGATTATCTGATCTCAAAGACCAGGTGCGAATTTGATTTCGTCGAATTGTAGTCATGGTTTAAGGACACATTCATAGATCAAGGAGATGAGATCAGGCTCTAGGAGTCCAATCTTCCCCTGTATCGTTTTCCCCAAATCCACAATTTTCCTGAGTTTTCCCTCAAATGTCAGACTCATTGCCTCCCCGACCAGAGAGCCATAGTTTCATCGTCCGAAGAAACTCTTTTCTCTATCATGCCTGAGGCGATTGATCAAATGATGCAGATATCTATAACCAAATCCCACTCTCCCCTCACCATTGAAGTCTTAACAAAATTGTATTAGAAATTGTCATTTCCCCAGAGAGCACAATTTTTTGAGCTTTTCCTCCCACATGATACTCAACTCCCCAAGAAAAATCCCCCTTACCATTCCTCCATGTTTTTAGAAAAAGGAAACCAGATTATTTCATCGATATGTTGTCTTCTCGACTATTTCTGGGATAAATGGGTCGACGAGCCCATCTTGGGTTACCTGTCCATTTTTGCTGTCGAAGAAAAAGCCATCACCCAATTCGACTACAGTAGTTTCCTAGACAAGAACATACATGACCATCTTTTCAGATTTCCCACGGAGGGCATGTTCCAGTATTCTTCAATACTGGCTTACATGTTCATGTTCTTTCAAGAATAGAGGTTCACGTTCACCATGCAGAGAATGGACCAGGAAGGAAAACCACAGCCTGTCACCTCTTGCACTTTGCTACTCAAAAGAAACTCCACGGAGTTTAATTTCAAGCTATTTATTGATCTATTTTATCACCCAGTGGTAAGCATGCTCAGTGGTAGACCAAAGCTGAGGATAAATGAGGAGATCCAAAGAGTTCTACACCTTTCGGATCTCGCCAAGACTGGAGTTTGGTTCCTGTATCAAAATAACACATAAATTAGGATATTTGGGTGTGAGTTAGCTCCATACAAATTGCCCAAATACTTTGTTGTTCAGATATTTTCCCTTGAGTATATTAGACAAATGATCAATTTAGATGATATACATTTTGTATCTCTGAAGAAGAAACAACAACTGAGAATCAAGGGGAAGATAGAATCCTTTGTCTGCAACAGCCAAGCTGTTGGGGAAGAGGCAGACAAGCTATTGAAAGAGATGAAGTTTGACACAAGTTTCCAATGGCACTATGATCCATGTGGGATCATCACAGAGATGAGAGTGAAGAATAAAAATGCCCTGTATGTTCATGCACCCAAGCTCGAGATAGAAAAGTACATGAATCAAATGGAGTGGGAGGTGAATACTGTGGAAGAAGTAGAACAACAATATCCTTCAGTCATTATCTCATAAACAAACACACCACAGGTACCAAAGGCGAAAAGACCAAAAAAGGATAGTTCCCCTTCAGCCACAAAAATATCAGCTAAGGATTTCCAGGTATACACCAAAAGAGAAAAATCTAGCCATACAACTGACACAACTGGTGAAAAGGAAACCCAGTCCACTACAGTCATAAAAGGAGATCATTCACCTCTGGTCTCAAGAAACTAGTAGATATTGTCTACCTTTTCATCCAAGAAGCAGACTGACACCTCACTAATCAACCAGCCAAATCAAGGGGGTGCAAAGCTGAGTATTTTCGAGAAATATGATATGATCAAAAAGAATAATCAGATGTTGACCAGCATCACGTATTCTCAGTTTTGGAAGCAAACGTCCACACCACAACATAGATTGTTATCATCTTTTGATACAGAGAAAGGGAGAATGCACTTGGCATTCTTTTAGGCACAAGTACCCTATCCAAAATAAATCATTGATTACAAGAGGTCTACAATGGAATTTAACACCATAGATGTACATCCAGCTGATTAGATGGATCTACACAGGAAAACTGGAGAAATGAGTTTCTCAACATTAGCCAATGCTTCCACTGCTGCTGCTAAATTACAGGTTTCTCTGAAAAATGTTCAGACTCAATTAAAGTTGGAAAAGATATCATCTTTTGCAAAGGACAACATAATTAAGTCTTTAGAAGAATTGGTGCTCAATATTGGGTATGACCCCTCAAATGTGAAAGAAGCTGAGGAGATGCTGAAGAAACAAAATGTTGACATAGAATATTTGAGGAAGCAACTAAAACTTCCACCTACAGAAGGCTCACAGGCCAAAGAGATGGCTGAGACAAAAGGTGAAAATGAGGAAATGCTAAAATTGATAATGAAACATAATGCACAGATAAAGGAAATGGAAGTAGAGATGGAGAGGTTGGTAAAGGAGAAAGAACATGCAACACCAATGGAAGTCATCCCACTAAGTGCAGTTCCCCTTGCAGGATTTAGCACAACAACTGTACCAACAACCACCACAACAAAACTTCCATCAGCCACCCCACTGACAGCTCTAGAAAAATATGTGGAGCTAGAAAAATCAATGGAGGAGATGACCTTGAAAGGAACAAAAATCAATAGACTGGAAAAAGAAGTTGAGAATCTCTAGGAGCTCAAGGTATCCTACCAGACAAGCCTCAACATTGAAAGGCAAACCTCAGAAAATCTCAAGAAGGAAATACAACAGTTGCAAAAGAAAACAGTGGGCGGTAAAACGCTAGCATAAGCTAAGGAGAACATTTGGATGGATATCTCCAAATCCATAAATGAAGTCTGGCCTATGGTGCAAATCATGTTCGAGCAAAATGAACTGGTGCTGAGAAGAAGACAGGCTATCGACAAGATAAAAGGAGAGATGGGGGAAATGCCCACTGAATCAAACAAAATCATTAGGTTTCTGAATTCGAATACCAAGGAATAATTGGAAGACTTGGAGATTGAAGACATGATAGATACTATCCTCGAAGTCAAGAGGGTGCTAACCAAAAGAGGATTGATGTTGCAGCTGGAAGAGAAAGTCCAAAACATGGACATCAGAGTTCAGAGGTTCTTCAACAAGATCGATGCCCTACAAAAGAATGGTCTTCCTGGTTTAATGGTGTTAAATGACAAGTTGATGACCCTCCTGACTACAAGTAGAAGATAACTACAGTGGCCAAAGATAGTTCTAAGTTCTCAGGGATACAGGGTAGCATAACAACCAAGGCTTTCTTGGAAACTTTGCAGCCGGACCTCATCATACATCATGAAATCAAATATATTTTCATAGTCAAGCTGACCTTTTCCAAATATACTGAAATGGATGAAACCTACCGAAGACTACTTAAAGTCACCATTCCCAGTCAATTGAGATGGGAAGAGATGTGCAATTTGATCGAGTAAGAGATGAGGTTTCCAATCCAAGTTAGCAAGTAGGAGCTATCGAAGTCACGTAGATGACTCACCAACGACCTTCCCCATAATCAACATGATAAATCCAACAGATCATCATCAATTCCTACATTTTTGTATCTTGTTATCTAGTTAGTTAGACTTGGAATCTGCCACATCCTGATCATTAATGACAGGTTTGTTTGTAATTTTGATGATAAATACTTCGAACTTAGAAGTATTGAGGGCTGATCTTTATGCCCAAGCAAGCTCCAAGCACTGTAATTTTTATTAGAGATCTACCAGTAATAAAAGGGATGTTTCACAGGATTCTCGCGTGTTAGTTGTTGGTGAAGTTTTATCATCTTTGTTGAATGTTTATCTCTCTCAGTATTCATTTTGTTTTTCTAAATCTGATCATTTGGAAGTAGCGAAAGTTGTAGAATTTATCCTAGTATACTCTGTTTCTGACTTTAAATGATCTAGATGTTTTTTTCTGATGTTATAATTAATAAATTCTTAAATGCTTATTGTTTATAATTGATTATCTCATCTTCTCTGCTTTACATTATTTTTATGCTAAATAATCTAGCAGTTGCATTATCCTGCCCTATGAAAATACCTTTTAAAACATGTTAGGAAGTCTCAGATTTTATAAAACACACCCCATATCCCAATGGATGCGTAAGTGACATTTCATCCATTTTATAAAAAACAAACAACTCGATCTTATTCATTTTAATTAGCCTAATATTTGAAATTGGAAACAAAGTTAAATCTTACAGAGAGATCCCTCTCTGAAACTGGCAGGGCTAGATCCCAGTTTCGAAAGTGGTTGGATAAAGTTACCTCTGGTAAATTTCTTCTACCTTTCAACAACCTCTGGGAATTTACAGAGTGCTAACATAATTGGCGACCATACTGGGGAACTGAACAAACTTTATATATCCTACGATTTATTTTCCCTAGACAAAGAAAACTTTATTTATGAACGAATCATAAGATCTAAACTTATATAGAGATAATGTTCATAGGTTGTTAAAGTTTGTATATATTAGTTGAAGTTTCTAAAAATAAAAATTATAAATCATTTCTCCTAAAAGAGTTTTCACCAGATCTCATCCAAATCCAGAACCTGCCATAGCAATAGACAATCCTGAAAAACTACTCAGAAAGAAAAATGTTGCAAAGGGTTCCTGGAGTCACAGTCCACTTCATAGGTCCCCTTCTCTCCCAAAGAAGTTGGTTTCCCTTCAGTACCTCGAGTTTGGCATATCTTTTGAACAAATCCTTTTTAGAACAAAATCTGACAGCTTTGTAAGTGAAACCGCTTTAGATCAAACCATCCTACAACCCAGGACCCCTGAAATACTTTCTCCTAGAGATGAAGTTGATCAACATTTTCTCTAGGAATTTGACAAGCTAGAAGATCTAGTTGTGAATCTTGATCAAGCCTTAGACAAATCTCACTTTCAGCAGTCAATCGAACTTTTTGCCTTAACTATCACCACAACTTTTGTTAAATCTAAACCATTTCATTCACCTCTTCTCAGCCCCTCATCTTCTACATCTTATGTCACCTCACCTCCAATCACATAGGTTGTTGTTCAACCTCCTCCACTAATCATGGAAGCAAGATATGCTCCATTGGTGTTGGTTTCTCCTCTACATGTTATGCCTCAAGATTATCAAACCAGACTCCCTCAGTATGATAGTACTGGTCCTCTGAATGCACAACAACATGTTGACAAAATGAACGATTATTTTGATTTGCAGGAAGTAGATGAAGATGATGTGAAGATGAGACTATTTGCATAGAGTTTGACTGGAGAAGTTAAAAAATGGTTCAAAACCTTACGTGATGCCTCCATAACTGACATTGTTGCTTTTCATCGAAGTTTCCTTGACAGGTGGGAGATAAAGAAGAATCCTCTTGAAATCTTGTCAGAATATGAGAATATCAGAAGGAACTAAGGAGAGACAATGCAGGATTACTGCACCCATTTCAATAACCTATACAATGCAATTGCAGCTGATATCAAACCACCTCAAGGCCTGGAATTGATAAAATTCCCTGACAGATTCAATGCTGACATGTCGTATCAACTAAGGGAAAGAAACTCTTCTACTCTGGAAGACATGCAGAAAAGCGCCATTAGTGTGGAAGAAAATATTTTGGCCAGAAGGGCTAGGAAGAGAACAGAAAGGAGGGTCACCATCAAGGAAGAGCCTTCTACTGCCTCATCAGATGCCAAACTAGATTCTCTAGCCATAGCTATGGAGAAAATGATGGAGAGACTCACTATAACTGACAAAAACCCACCTAGGGAGAACCAAGATGCTCCTCAAATTCAAAACCCAAACTTTAGAAGAAATCCTCCCTAGATACGGTGGAGAGATCCTAGGGATCAAAGAGAATAGAGGGGGATTGATCAACAGATCATACCACCCCTCCAGGAAAATTACTCTAATGATGGGGAGGAGGTAACTGAGGAGTTTTATGACACTCATATAAACCTCATGGGCGTTCATGATGATGAAACCATATTTCTTACCCAGGAAGAGCATGATATCTTTCTCCTGTCAGAGATAAAGGTCAACGAGGAAGCAGAAGAAACAGAACAACAAGCCTTTGAGAATGTTATAATGGAGGTCCATAGGCAGTATAACCTGAGGAGAAAGAGGGAAAATGACAACCCTCCACATAAAGTTGTTGAAACAAAGAAGGCTATTGTAACAAAGAGAATATTTGAAACAAAGAAAACCTCAGAATTCTCTCCCAAGAAATTCCCTGAGAGAAATGATGTTGAATCTCCTACACAAAAAAATCCAGAAATTCTACGAAGAGAAAATCAGACTAAAGTTTCATCAACCAGTCAACCAAGGGCACCTGGCCATAGAGTTATGATATATAAAATAGAGTTACAGACCCTAAGCAAAGCTTCCACTACTTTCAGCCTTGAAGGGGAGCTAGCTAAATTGAAGATTCCCATTCCCCTCTTTGAGCTGATGAACAAAAATGCTTATAGGTCTTAGGTGATTAAAGCTTTAAGCATCGAACCTGAGATAGGTACTAAGGCTTTGAATGTTGGATCTGTAAATCACTCGGACATAGTAAATCTTGTTGATGACCGACCAAAGCTCCTATTTGGTCCTGAAGTTGATGGTCAAACTGATAATGGTATCGTGGCCCCTTTTTACATCATCCTAAACATCCACGATTTGATATTACACAACGAAATGCTGGATTCGAGTGCTTCTCACAACCTGATGCCCAAAGATGTGATGGAAAGTTGGGACTCAAGGTCGCCAGACCCTACAAATATTTTCATTCTTTCGACTCCAGCAAGGTTAAATGTATAGGCCTAATCAAAGACTTATGCATCACCTTAGCTCAAATCCCAACAAAGATTATGGTAATGGATATAGTAGTTGCAGATATTCCCCCAAAATATGGTATGTTACTATCAATATCAAGGGGAGCTAAGCTGAAAGGAACCCTGCAACTAGATATGTCCTACGCCACCATCCCGGTATTCAGAAAGCAGAGGAGATTGTATAGAGAAACCTCGATGAAGTATATGGTTAGTAGTCAGGAGAAGCCACATAACTACCCACTATACTCTACACACTCTGATTAGACTTTTTCATTCTATACAATGATGGTGATGTGGAAGAACAAATCGCTCAGCTGGAAGATGATACACATGATTCGAAAGAAAGTAAAGAAATCATTGAGGCCAGAAAGGTGGAAACTGTAGAAAGGGAGGAACTGCCAGCAGAGTTTTGGAGCATGGATTTTGATGGTGCAGTGAGCAAAGAGGGAGCTAGAGTCGGAGTTTGGTTACATAATCATAGATCACGGTATTCAGAGAGTCATTCCTACAAACTGAATTTCCAATACACTAACAACATAGCCGAGTACGAAGCTTTGATGCCCAGCCTGAAATTATTGAAGAAAGTTGGTGCCAAACAGATAATGGTAAGTGGTGATTCTGAATTGATTATCAAACAAATCAAAGGTGAGTATGTGGCTAAACATCCCAGACTTAGAGCCTATAGGAATTTTGTTTTGGATGCCCTTCAATGCTTTACTGAAATCAACTTGCAGGTAATTCCTAGAGGACAAAACATACTTGCGGACGAGCTGGCTACATCAACAGCTACATGTAAAATTCCTTTTCATCCCACTCGCAAGTACACAGTGGAGGTCAAGTATAGACCAACCGTTCCTGACAACATCAAATACTGGCAGGTATTTGGAAATGAAGATCAAATTGAATACTTCCTACAGTGTAAGAATGATTTCAAATGTACAAACATAGGTTTAGAAAATGATGATGAGATTGTAAATAAATCTGTTTTTGAAAGTGGTAGTGTAAATAACATAGATTTCAAAGTTTTGAATGAAAATAATGTAGATGCAGATGAATTGAATGAAAATGAGATAGATTCTGATATTCTACAATTGAAAAATAATGTGTTACCTAGAGGTTTAGTTCCGCTGGAAGACTTGTTCAATTTTAACGATGTAGCCAAAAAACCAAAAATTGAAGCTAGTGGTAAAGAGGTCAAAGAATGTAACATAGGAACTGATGAAAATCCCAAGATGATAAAATTTTCTAAATCTCTACCCCTTGAGAAAAAACGCAAATATATTGAACTTTTCAAAGAATATGTGGATGTTTTTGCCTAGGGTTATGAGGACTTAAAATCCTACGACACAAGCATCATACAACATCGGATTTCCATAAGAGAAGAACACAAAGCTTTCAAGAAGAAACTTAGAAGAATAAATCCCAAGTTGCTTCCCCTGATAGAGAAAGAAATAAAAAATATGTATGATGCAAAAATCATAGTCCCCTTGAGATTTTCCAAATGGGTTTCTAACCTAGTTCCTACCAAGAAGAAAACTAGCGAGATCAGACTTTGCATAGATTTCAGGAATCTGAACAAAGTCTCCCTCAAAGACAATTACCCACTGCCCAAAATGGACCACATTTTGCAAAATGTAGTTGGGTCCAACAGGGTCCTTACTAGATGGTTTCTCGGGTTACAATTGAGTCCTTGTCCACCCATAAGATCAAGATAAGACAACGTTTACCATGCCCTGGGGTACCTTCATGTATGTGAAGATGCCCTTTGGCTTGATGAACGTTGGTGCTACTTTTCAAAGGGCAATGGATATTTCTTTTGTGGACGAATTAGGAATATTTATAGTCATATATCTGGATCATGTGATTGTATACTCCCAATCTGATGATGAACACTTGCAGCATCTCAGACGCATGTTTGAGAAGTGCAGAAAATTCAGGATTTCATTGAACCCAAAGAAGTCTCTTTTCGGTCTAGAAGAAGGAAAGTTGTTGGAACACATAATATCTAAAGATGGAATTAAAATATATCTCAATAGAATAGAAGCCATCCAGAAGGTGGAACACCCTAGGAACATCAAAGAACTACAATCATTCATCGGCAAAATAAATTTCCTTAGAAGGTTCATACCCAACTTGGTTGAACTTCTTAGGAACATCACTAATATGTTGAAAAAAGACACAAAAATCAAATGGAACACTAAATCCAAATAGTCATTTGAGTAAGTGAAACATGCACTCACCTAAGCCCCAGTCCTGATCAACCTAGACTACACCAAAGACTTTTATCTTTTCTCTTTTGCATCTGAACACACCATAGCAACAGTACTGTTGTAGAAAAACAACGAAAGGTACGAACAACCCATAGCATTTTTCATCAAAGCTTTGAGAGGCATTGCATTGAACTACAACATAATGGAGAAACAAGCCTTTTCCCTGGTAAAGGCCATAAAGGACTTTAGATTCTATATTCTCCATTCTCACACAATTGCATACGTTCCAAACGCAGTGGTAAAGGATATCATGACTCGGGATAATCCAGATGGTAGGAGAGGAAAATGGATTGTGGTTATTCTGGAATATGACATTGAAATAAAACCTACTAAACTGATCAAAGGATAGGGTTTGGCCAAAATAATGGTTGAATCTAATTTTCTTTCTCTAGATATTAATTTTTTGGCTGCAGTTGATGAACAGGAAGAGCAGGCGACTCCAAATGTAAAGGAAGTATTCTTAAACTCTCCTTGGTACACACAGACCTCATTTTTGTACTTCATAACTTACAAGATCCTCATGGTCTGACTAAGACCAAATCCAGATTTATCAAACTGAAAGCATTGAAATTTTGTATTTTAGAAGGTAATCTTTATTGGAAAGATCCTGGTGGTATTTTTCTTAATTTCCTGCTGAAAGATGAAGCTGACAAAGTTCTGCAGGATTTCCATGCAGGAGACTGTGGTGGACATCTGAGTTGGAATACCAAAACCAACAATATTTTAAGAGATGGTTTCTACTGGCCTACATTGTTTGCTGATGTTCATCAAAAAGTTACTTCTTGTCATAAATGCCAGGTTTTCGAAGGTAAAAGGAGGTTGTTTCCCCTCCCCATGAAACCCATATCAGTTGAAGCCCCTTTCCAACAATGGGGTTTGGAATTTATTGGAGAAATACATCCACCCTCCTCAGGCCAACACAAGTGGATCCTCACGACCATGGACTAATTCACCAAGTGGATCGAGGTTGTGCCATGCAGGCAAGCTACTGACTCTGTTATCATAAAATTTTAGAAACTAATATCTTGTCTTGTTTTGGATGCCCCCAAAAAATTATAGCTGACAATGCAGCAACCTTCAGATCCAAAAGACTCATAGATTTTTGCAGCCAATACCACATTACTTTGGGACACTCAAAAACTTATTATCCTCAAGGAAATGGGCTAGCCGAGTCCTCAAACAAAATTCTAGTGAACATTCTCAAGAAAACATTGCAAGAAAATAAAAAATCATGGCATAATAAGTTGGTTTTCACGCTTTGGGCTAACAGAATAAGAACCAAAAGATCGATTGGCATGTCTCCATACCAATTGGTGTATGGTATTGAAGTAGTCTTTCCTCTTTCCTTAGGCATCCCTGTCCTGAAACTATTGCAGGAAGCACGAGTAGAGCCAAATGATGTCTAGAGGAGGATAAACCAAATGATCCACTTAACGCAATCTAGAGAGGAAGTCTACAACAAGACTCAGGTCATCCAGGAGAACATCAAAAAGATTTTTGACAGAAGGACTAAATAAGATGATTTTAAGTTAGGCAACTTGGTTCTGAAATGGGATTCTCTAAATGAGGACAAGGGTAAGCATGGAAATTCGATAGCTTATGGAAAGGCCCTTACACCATTCAGACATTCAGAGGAAATAATGCATTTTTACTAAAAAACATTGATGGAACAGACCAACCAGGTGGACCAGTTAATGGTAGGATGTTGAAGCATTATTTTCCTCCACAATAGAGATCTCATGAATTCATATTCATTGTACATACCATTTCCCTTTTCATTTAGATTTTGTATAGGTGATGTTGATCGGGTGGTTGAAGCCCGCAGAGAAGGCCCTAAGCCACTGACCAATGCCACCAGGTTCCTAAAATAAAAACAAAAACAGATAGAAGCAATAAAGCAATGGAGGAAACCTTTACAGACAT
>ML808073.1:103458-117007 GCA_009831015.1 Picea engelmannii
AGAGAGAGAGAGAGAGAGAGAGAGAGAGATAATGCATGCTAGCAAAAGTTTTTTTACATCAAAAAGTACATAATAGGGAAAAATCTGGGCCCTCATGCCCATGATATCATCATGAAAAGACTACAAAACATATGGAGGATCCTAGTCCTCCTACACCACATTGTTCTCTGAGAAGCACACCACTGCACAGGCCACTCGTCGAAGAAAGTGGTTCAAACTCTCAGGGACCCCTACTGTATTCCCTTGTAGATGTAGAGGTACGTCTCGCCTCTTGAGAGGTGGGACACCCATAATGATACCTCGAAGGTTCCTCTCAACCTCCTGGAGTCCTCCCACTGGCACCTCATGCTCCATAGTTATCTGTAGGTCTCCACGACTCCCTAGTATCAACATCTCTGTTGGACATGATGTGCCTCTATCTACATGATGAAACAAAACATATGTTAAAATATCTCTTTGTACACATAAAAATAATATAAATTACAAAATCAAAAACACATGACAAGGTTTGGCTTTGTACCTGAGACATCCCAATCAATACCCTCTAGAAGCACTAAGTCCATGCTCCCTCGGAAATCCACTCCAACATATGGAAAGTCCTCAATAAAAATTAATCGCCTTCTCCACCAAGCGAAGAAGTCAACCATGAACTTGAACTATGAGTCGGTCCCCAATCTCTGGGAAAAACTTGTCCATATTTCCATACGTGGCTCATTCGTCGGTCATGCCATCAATGAAATCTGTGGATGCATCTGGGGTATTCAATCTAGAAAGAACAAAACCAAGAAAGAACCATAACTAAACTTTTTTTGCTTCCCAATCATGCACTTCGTGATTTGATCCTTCACGTTCTGAAGGAATCCTGCACTCCAGTTAAATAGTCTAGGCTCCACGCATTGTAGAGAATAATACATTTGAGATTTTGAAGTTAAATGTGCACTCGTTCTACCTGCCAGGTTGGTAATGGAAAATAAAATAGATCTTAGTGCCAAATCTCTGACATCCTTGATCACGATTCATCCCCCGACTAATCATGACCCTGGAATACAATGGTCAACCACATACACCTCGGTAGGTTGAGGAGTTTCCTGATGCCTGGAAAAAAGGATAGGATCCCCTCTTCTTGAGAGGATGGTAAAAAAGTACACGTCATCGAGCTCAATTTTGAGAAATTGTGGTCTAATACGGAATTCCTTCTCGGCATCGTCCCATAGTCCAATCATATACTCAAGTAATAAAACTTCTTTCTTCATCTTTTGTAATTTGAAATACTTGAGGAGACCACAATTCCTCAAAGCAGCCCTTGTCTGAGGGTTTTACAATGTAGCTATATCATAGAGCTTGTGCTCATGTTATTTCCATTCGATCATGGTTTTCATCCGTGTAAATTGCAAAAAAATACATATAAAATCCTTTAGTCAATCTCTCATAGAAAAAATTGGGTATTTTTAGCATAAAGAAAAAAAAAATCAGTTATGCATCGATTCTTCCCTAAGCTTATCCACATGGCACTAGCTCTCCCCATGCACATGCACCAGGGCACTGAAAACAATATCGACACTCCCCTCACCCCTTTGAGGGAGCGTTGATCTAGTTCGGTGCCTGGGGATTCCTAGGGAGCTCAGAACAACCTAAAAAATACCTAAAATACAATTCTAAACCATGAGAAATGAATAGAATGGTTAAGGGAACAACCTGGTCCAGAAATATGTGAGAATGGTCAACCACAGCTCCGGTGCCCACAAATTGAAAATATCCCTCCAAATTTGATAATACCAAAGCTAGAATAAATTAGTGAAAATGAAATTTCTAACCCTATTTTAGTATTATAGGGTTGATTTTTGCTAATATAAAGTTTCTTTTGGGTTTTTAATTTTTTTTTTAGGAGTCACTAATACCCTGGATGCAGAATTGTCTTTATTTTGTAGGCCTCGAAGCAATATCTTTTTCATTAAACCTTGTAACACCAACGATCACGGCCTTTGTTCTTTCTCATGCTCGAAAAAACATGAGAATGTAACTGAGTATATTTTTATCTCTTTTTCAGACTCTTGAAGGTTACATGAAAAAGGAAACGCCTAGAGTCTCCTTTAAGCTCTTTTTAGACTCTCTAAACATGAAAATATTTGTCGAGTAATCTTGCTTCCTTTCACACTCGTTTAAAAGGTTTTGAAAGGGTGTCTTCCGAGTAGCATTTTATCTCTTTTTCGGACATTGGAGACTAAATTTATGAAAAAGGACAACCTTGGAGTCATCTTTAAGTTCTTTTTAGGCTCTCTAAACATGAAAAACCATTGATTTTTCCTTCTCTGGACTCGTTAAAAATCACACATTGAAGGGCCCATATGGGACCGAACCCTTCCTTCTTCCATTTATTTAAAAAAAGGAAGAAGAACTTACCGAAGGTGAGTTAAATCAAGCATGTGTTATCCTCCTCGAGCTTGTAAAAACAAAAATAGGTACTCGTCTATCTAGATGGGGGGAAAAAATGAAGGAAGCAAGCCAAGACATTTTGTAGAATTATCACAAGTCCATCTTGCATTCGCCCTTGAACATGACACATTGTTTCTACATACATTTTAATATGATGAAACTCTACACTGAACCAATCCCCTGAGTCTTTTTACTCCTTTGGGTCACTCGATGAAAGTCACAGTATCCATTGCATCATGTTTTGGTCCATGTTACATTTCTTCTGCTAAGTTATGTTGTGGCTCAGTGTTAGAGGGAAGTATCTACCTCAAGAGTCAACCATTACAAACTTCTAGTTTCAATACATGTGTCAGTCCATACTCATTTTATTCACCAACTTACATCTCTATGTTAATTTTGTGTCGTTGATGAGGGATACATCAAGGCCCTCCTTTGACAAGTGTTTTCCTGTCGACATCAACACATTATCCAGGAAATTTGACTTAGAAACTGATTAGTACCTTGGGACCTACATGCCTCAATGGAAGGCCTCCTCGCCTTCGAAAGTAGATTTACATCATTGACCTTTGATCGGACGATTCCAAAAATGTTTGACTTCAGCTCATTTATTCACATTCATTGGATTGTACTAAGGTACCTTGGGAGTCATTAACATCACTGGTGATTTCCCTCACACTTGTTAACGATTTACCTCATTGACCAGTAATCAAATGGTTTCTACCATGTTCAAAATCAAAACACTTATTCACATGGTTATATTCGTACTACATAGGGATTAGGACGAAGACCCTAGGTTTAGATTTCACTTTGTTATCTACTTTCCCAGGTTGCAAAGGAGATCTTTTGAGCATACTAATATACTATCACATAGATCCACTTTGTATTGGTTCGTGGCTATGTTTAATCATCTCATAGTTCCATTGTGTATTTCTCATGGCTATGATCAGTTCATGTCATGGAGGTATAGATCCACATTGTATCATTGGTGGCTATACCCTTAGTCAATATGATTATGGATCCACAGTGTATTTGGTGGTGGCCATACCTTAAGTCCTTTATCACTCAAGCATAGGTATACCTGCCTTTGGTTTGAAACATATGATAACATTTGTTTGATGGTTGTTTGCAGCTTCTACCAGGTTCTTCGACTCCATACCCTTGCTTCGAATATCTACAAAGTGCTTTAGTCATCAACTTACATCTTCTGACCTTGCACTTTGGGGGGAAATCTATTACATGTCAAAATTCCTCACTTCGATAATGTCCCATTGTCATTGTTGTAAGTGTTGTAAGTGTCACACTTTTGTTGCAAGTGTCGCAAACATCATATTTTTCATCCTGCATGTGTCGCATTGCGGATGATATCACAAGAACACTTGGTACACCCTTTAAGATTTGTTAGAAGAGGAAAACATGTCATTTGGAAAAGATTACAAACATTTTTCCCTAAAGAAAGATCATCTTAAACAAATTTTTTGAGATCAGCGCTCCCCTTCTCACATGCAAGGAGCACTAGCACTCCTTTCCCACTTATCATGGAGAGCTATAACGCTTTGTTTCCAGCTTTAAGGGAGTGTCGATCTGTTGAGGGAATCTTGGGGAGGAATCCCCCTTATCTCTAAGGACAACTAGAAAGCATCCGAGTTAGTTTAACTCGAATCCAAGTTATAGGCTAGATCTAAGGGAAATATCACAACTGATGGAGTCATATCCTCAAATTATTCCAAATATAGATAAGATGGTTGAGCCTTGAAAAGCCTATATAAGGAGGCATTCTCATGGTGAAAAGGGGGAGAATATCAGTGAAAAGTATTGTCATTATGATCGTGGGTCTTTTGAGCAAGGGGTTGGACAAGGAGGACTTGGTGAGGTTGTTGCATATGCATCTATAGATTGTAAGTACCTTGTTATGTTCTCATTAATATATATGCTTGGCTTGTTTCCTTCAAGTTTGTGTACATTTACATAGGCTTGTCACTTCTTGATAAATCTAGTTCAAACTAATCTTGGTAGAATAGGAAGCATGCATTGTCTTTGTTGTCTATTGAATTGCAGAAGTCATTAAAGGGCTTGAATATCAAGTTAAGCCTATACCGAGTAAGGACAAGCTTCAGAAAAAGGTACATCATGCTTTCTTCTTCTTTTTCCTTCGACTAGTTTAGCTACATTTAAAGGAATGTCAGTGTTCAATGTTATCATTTTTCTGTCTTGGTCATAGGGGTCTAAGATCCAAGAGGACATTCACCTGTCCACAGGGGAATTTTCCTACAACAACCATTCCTTTGATTTATGTACCTCCTAAATATTTCAACTGTATAGCTCCCCCTTCTATGACAATATTCACTTCATATGGTCCCAACCAATGCATTCTGAATTTTCCTGGGTGCTGAAGAAATTTATTGTCATACACCAAGACTAGGTATCCCTCCTTGAAACTCTTCCTTTTAATATGTATTTCATGCCAAGATTTGTCTTTTGCTTTATGTACTTCTTGGTGAAATCCTGCTAGAATCCTATATTCTTCCATCTCCATCAATTGACTTGGCCTTTCTTGTATTGTGCCTCGTTCTGTCATGTTGGTGATTGTTGCTACACGCAGACTAGGTACCAAAAATTCTAATGGCACCACTGATTCCTGTCCATACACCAACCTGAATGGTGTCTGTCCTGTCAATGTTTTTCATGTAGTCCTATATGCCCATAATATTGCTGGTATCTTCAAATCCAAATCGTCCTTGTTGATGTTGCAGATATTTTTCAATGCATTCTCTAGGATCTTATTAAAGGCTTCCACTATTCCATTTGCTTGAGCGTGATATGGTGTACTCTTTTGATGATAGACTTCAAACTCTTTGGTCATAAACTTGATAGTATTATTGATGAAGTGAGTTCCTTGGTCACTCATCAAAATCCTTGGGCATCCAAATCTGGTGATCACTTTCCCAAACATGAAGTGTGTTTCTTTCTTTGCACTACAATATTTACTGGTCTTGTTTATGCCCATGTCATTAAGTACTCTATCGCAGTAATGATATACCTTGCTCTTGACCTCTTTGTTGGTGGATTAATTGGTCCTACAAAATCTATTTACCATTTGTCGAATACTTTCAATATTGGTTGTGGTCCTAGGGGCATCTCATCCCATCTATTAGTTTTTCCAACCCTCTGGCATACATCACATCTCCGGCAGTAGTCCTTTGCATCTATGTGAATGGTCACCCACCATAGTCCTGCACATTATATCTTATGCACGGTATATTTTCCTACATAATTTATTCCAGTTATTCCCTCATGACCCTCTACTAGAATCCTAGGCCTCTCATGTTCTAGTACACATCTTCTCAAAATGTTGTCTATGCCCGTCTTATATAAGTGTCCTGCAATCAATTGATAGTCTGCATCTCTGACTACCAGATTCTTCTTTTTCACAGTGTTGAATTCTTGTGGTGTAGTCCCTGTACTCAAGTATTGAATGATGTCAGAAAAATATTCATCAGCTACTTGGACTGAAAATAACTATGCATCAAGGAAGTTGTCCTCTAAATTTGTAGGTTCTTCTCCATTGGTGATCCTCGACAGGTGATCAGGTACTGCATTCAACTTCCCTGGTTTGAATATCACTTCAAAGTCAAATTCTTGAAATAACAGTAACCATCTACAGATCCTCCCCCCCAACACTGGCTTATTGACTAGGTATTTGAGGGCAGAATGATCTATGAACATTTTAAATTGTTTCCCAAGTAGATAGTGTTTTAACTTCTGCATATACCATTGTTGGGCCTTCTCTTTATGTGGGATTGTAGTTCTTCTCTGACTCTGATAGTTTTATGCTTGCAAATGCTATAGGATGATCTAACTCTCCCGCTCCTCAATGTGCCAGAATAGCTCCAAGTGCTATGGTTAATGAATCTACATGCACATGAACTGTCTTTTCCCAATCTGGGAATACTAGTATCGATGTTATTACCATCTTCTCTTTTAGAGTGTCCAACCCTCGCTAAAAATCCTCATTCCACTGAAATTTACTATCTTTCCTCAACAATTTCTCCATCGGCGTTGTGATCTACACATACCCTTTTATGAATTTCATGTAGTAGCCTGTGTGTCCCAATGTTTCTCTCAGCTGACGTACTGATTTTGGCGGTGGTAAATTGACAATCATTGCAATCTTGGAAGGATATACTAGTAAGCCTTGTTTGCACACTATATGGCCCAATAGTATTCCAAATGGTGTCCCAAAATTCACTTCTTGATATTTAATGATATCTGACACTGCCTGCATCTTTCTAAAATCAGCCTTAACATCTCTCATGATATTTCAACAGACTGTATATTGTCCAATAATCGAGATATACTTCTAAAAACTGATGGATGAATTCTTTGAATGCAGCTATGACTACTCTTGAGAATATTGATGGTGCATTCTTCAGTCCAAAAGGCATGACTATGTACTGGTAGGATACCCATTCTGTGGAAAAAGTGGTCTTGTACCTATCTTTTGGAGCTATCTTGATCTAATGTGTGACAATACATATATGTCGCAGGTGGAAGTGGACATTCTCTTGCAAAGTGTCCTGGTTATTGACATTTATGGCATACTACCAGTTCTCTGCCTCTTCCAAAGCCTCCTCTACCTCATCCTCCACCTCTGTATCCATCTCGATCTCCTCATGGGGCATTTTATTGAGGCACCTGAATATACTACGCGGGATTATACTATGGTTGCGCAGTATTTTACTGTGGTTGTGCAATATTTTATTGTGATTGTGTAGTGTTATATGGGGTTGGTACTTGGTTAAATTGTGGTATAGCTTGCCCTGTCGTCATTTTTGCCTGCACCCTATAGGTGTTTGATGTTCTTTCCCTCATTAGCTCTATTGTCCTACAATCTTTTTCATCATGGCCTAATGACTTGAAAAAGTTTCAATATGAAATATTAGCCATTGTCTGGTATTTTTGCATCATTGGACAATGATATGGATCATGCCCATGTGTCTTACATATCTCACACCATAGTCCTCCTGTCGGCGAAGGGTTTGGAAGTCTTGTTGCCATGTACTACGTGAAAGTTGGGCATTCATTCTTGTGGTGTCCTTCTATCCTACATGTGGTACACCAAACAACTTTTATTTTGTCCTTACTCATGTTGTGGTTCAGTTGAAATTTTAAATTCTTCATATCCTCCTTCAACTCCTCTATTGTTGGATTTGTCTTCTGATATTGGTTCTCTTCTAGTTGTAAGGATTCCTGCAGAGCCTCTGCCTGGGTCTGAAACTTTCCCTGACTCAAAGGGTATTTCATGTGTGGTAACAGGGAATTCACAAATAGATGTTTATGTTGCATATTTTTCATGACATACTTCATCTTTTCCTTCAATTGTTTGAATCTATGGTCTATCTCCCAGATAGATTCCCCTGGTTTCTGTCTGACCTCTATCATCTCATTCATGTACTGATCCTCTGAGATAGGCTTCTAGAATTCATTTATCAACAAATTCTTGATATCGACAATCATTATGGTTGTTCCTGGTGGACTATTTGTATCTAAGCTCATGTACCAATCCAATGTGTGGTCTCTTAGTGTGATGGCTAACTGCGCAAGTTTTGTATCCTCATCTGTGATCTGCTTTTCTTCCCAGATATTTTCACAGATAAACAAGTTATTCTCAAGGTCTTCAGATGCCTCTCCCTTGAATTATGATAACATGATGGTGGGATCATTTCCTGCCATCCTAAATGTTGAACTACTACCTCCGCGCAGTGTAGATCCTTGACTAAATTCTTCCTGAACTGGATCCCCCAGTTGTTTCTCCCTATGTAGATGTACCCATAAATTTAAATAATCGACAGTGGATCCTCGAGATCGACGGTCGAGATTTTCTTTGATAAATTTAAATAATTCATAATTTTTTAGTCGTTTTGAATGTTGAGAAAATCAATGGTCAATATTCAATTTCGATGGTTGGGAAATTGAATTAGATCGATGGTCTAAATTAGTTTCGGCCATTTGGGAGTTGGAGAGGATCGATGGTCAATATCATCTTGGCTTGGAGATCGACATCCCAAATTCACCTAGGTTTTTATCGAAATTGTTTGAGGTTTTGAAGTTGGCCAAGGAAATCGTCAATGGTCGATGGTTAGGCATCGGATGGATTCGGTGAAGTGTTTTCAGTTTCCAATGGAAATCATCGATGGTCGATGGGCGGATAGTCAGGCATCAGTCGGATTCAATGAAGTGTTTTTGGTTACCAACGTAAATCGTCATTGGTCAATGGGATAATGGTCAGGTGTCAGTCGAATCAGGGAGGTATCCTTTTTTTTCTATGTGCCAATGGATTGATGGTCAGGCGTCAACTGATTCGGTGAGATGTTTAGGTTTTCCAAGAGAAATGGTTGATAGTCGATGAAGGAAAGAGGGTGATGGAGTGTCATGCAACATTAGCATCCATGTGTTGTGCCACATCAACATCAACGTGTCATGCCACACCAACCAATTTGAAACCTCGGGATGATGTTTCATTCCACATCAACACTTGCCACGTCATCCTAGAAGTGGTCGACGGTCGATGGTCGGGTAGGAAAAACTAGAGAAGTGTTTCGTCAGTCAGCAGGGATGACCAAAAATGGGGATTTCATCCACCAATGGGGATGGACCAATGGTCAATGATCGAGTCAACTAGTGTAACAAGGTGTGCAAATCAGTTTCCAAGAGAATGGGTCGATGGCCAATAGTCGGGTCGGTAGTTTGGGAAAAGTGTTGTCTGTGTCCAAAGGAAAGTGTCGATCGACTGATCGTCGATGGAATTCATATCAAAAACTCATATTAAACCCAATTTTGATATCAAATACTCAAATTTAAGGGTTATTAACACAGTAACGCAATCAATTTTATGCGAAATTGTGTGGTTTTCGAAGTTCATTAACTTGCGGGGCATTTTTGAGGCCCTAAACAACGTTTTTAGCCAATCAAAACCCATGTGAATAGAATGTACCAAGGTACATTTTGACCCTATAGCTCAAATAAAAGAACTTGGAGAGAGTTATCCAATGAGCTAAATTGTTCACAAAATAGAGCTCCTATGAGAAATTTATAGCCAAAACAGTAAGGGCAAAATTTTGACACCAAATTACTTGTAAAGGGCATAACTCCTTTCTCAGAAGTCCATTTGGGGCACGTGAGCAGTCTATGGAAATATTTTGAACCAAAAAATATATACATGGAGAAATATTTAGGATCTGGGTATGTAAAAATATGTTGGGAGAGAAAGAAGACACATGTAGCATACAGGGGCAAATTGAGTAAAACAACCTAAACTTCTTCGGACCATAACTTTTAGCTTGGAGCTTGGATTTGAGAAAATGAATAGTTGTAGGAAAGGTCTTGAGGAGGAGAATATACCTATCAACCTCAAATGTTTATTCGGGAAATAAAATTTTCTAGAAATTATTAAAGATATTTTTGTAACAGTAAAAGAGTGGAAATTGCAACATGTAAATGTTATAACTTTTCGCTTAGAACTCAGATTGAGGAATGGGTACAACCATTGGAAAGTTGTTTCAAAAAGGAATAAATCTAAGGAATCAGATTTTTATTTGGTGCATTGTGTCCTTCATAAATTGGGATAAAGAGTAACTTGTATTCTATATGATGAAATGTTTCATGGTATGCATGTCTAACAATAATTATTACATGCACATTTCTTGAAGAATTAGAGGTACGGGAAATCAAATTTGGTTCTTATATGAGGATTGGAGTTATGGATGATGCTTAGAGATATTAAATCCATGAGGAAGAGATCAAAGGTTTGCATGTCAGCATGGGTAATGCTAAGACAAAGTCAAATGGAAGAAGGGACAAAGAAGAGCTTGTCACCATGAGAAGTCTGCATAGGGAATTGCAGAGCTATAGAGCCGATAATGAAAGCATTATGAAGGCTTAGGAGGAGATACTTAAAAGTTTGAATATGTTGCATAAGAAATTCAATAAATAATATGGCACAAAGCAAGCACCTAGTGATAGACAAGTGTATGCATCTAAATCCCATAGAAAAAGGGATAATTATGGAAATGATAGGCAGTAAAGAAGCATGAGAAGGAACCATCATTCTCCAAGGAAATCCACCAGAATAACTCATGCAAATTCAGGGCCAGGGAGCAGCCCAAGTGTGTCTCCCGTTAGGAGGCAAAGGAGAAGGCTTGAGGCATACATATTTCAAGGTAAACTCTGAACAATCAAGCCACTAAATTTCAATTGTGATCACAGGAAAGGAGAAGAGGCCAAGGCCTTGCTATTGGAAATGAAGAAATATTTCCAGCTGCATGATTACCCATCAAGGGTAGAAGCTAGAATTTCCACCTACCACTTCCAAGGAAATGCATCCATGTGGTGGGATCATCTTAAGAAAGCCAAGAACATTGATGAGAAGATGATATCATGCAGGAAATTCAAAGGATATTTCCAAGAGAAATATGTTTTGGAGCATCACTATGAAAGGAAGATGAAAGAGTTATTTGAACTCAAGTTGGGAAGCATGACAATGGACAAATATGAAAAGAGGTTCTTTGAATTGTTGAAGTATAATGACTTCATAAAATATGAGAAGGTTAAAATCAAAATATTTCTAAGTGGGTTACCCTCCTTCTATAATGACAAGATACAGTATGATAACCCCAAAATTTTGGAGGAATCCATAAGGAGATCAAGGCATCTTTATGAGAAAAGCAGAGGAAGGCTAGTTTTCCAAAACTCTTGGAATGATAAGATGAAAGGGAAAAATGATCAAAGGAATAAAGGTTTTAAGCCACCCTTTTTCAAGAACAACATCCAAGCAAATAAAAAAGGTCAATCAGCCAAAAATGAGCACAAGGTTGCATATTCATTTGGGAAAAGGCCAAGGTAGAAGCTTGTACAATGTTGGGGATGTGAGGGAAATCACTTATATAGGGACTGCCCTCAAAAAAGAGAAAGAATCGAGATTTTCCACAACATCCGTGATGATGAAATAGTGGAATACATGGGTGGAAGAATGCCAAGGATTTATGCAGCCTTGGACAACAAGCAAGTAGAATACCAATCTCCCATGATTGAAGTGGAAGGAAAGATTGATAACCATCCCATAACAATTTTAATTAATTTTGGAGCTATCCATAGTTACATAAAATCTAACATTGTTGAAATATTTCACTTGCAATGGAGTAAGCATAATAAATATTGGTTAGTTCAATTAGCCACGGGATCTAACACATGAATGGACTCAACACAAAGGTAGATGTAAACATCATACCATTGGGTTCATATGATTGTCTAATTGACATGGATTTGTTGGAAAACACCATTTTGTGCTATACTCCTACAACAAGACAATCACATGTCTTGATGAAGAAGGGAAGAAAGGAAATTTTCAAGGCATTCCAAAAGCTATAGTTGTTAGAGAGATTTCAGCTATGCAGTTGAAAAAGAGTTTCATGAAGGGATGTCAGATTTTTGCATCCCATATGGAAGAGGAAACCAGAGATAAAGTGGAAAGCATTGAATACCATTCGTTCTTGAGGGATTTTGAAGATGTTTTTAGGGAGATCCTAGGATTTCCACCAAGAAGAGTGTTGGGGAAAATTAATTTCTTAATAAAGAAACAACTAATCACTTGTACATTAATTATCAACTGAGTAACTTATTTTTCTTTCAAGGTAGTCTGAAAAATATATGAAATAAACTACCCACGACTAACATTGGTCCTACATGATTATGTTCTACACTTTCAATCTCATTCAACAAGAAATAAGATGCAAGACTTAAATATCAATACTAAATTTAAGAAGCAGAAATCAAGTGACAGGAAAGGAGACTTATGCTAGTCACACAAATTGAATCAACACTAAAGTAAACAACGCCTTGCTGAATTGGAAATTTAACTTATTTCAGCCAACATAATTCAAACGCTAATCTAGAGAAATAAATTAAATGAAATCTAGAAATTGCAGGAAATAACAAATCTCGAAAATGTTACAGTTTAAGCTATTATCAGGTTTTTTTTCAATTCACCAGATAGCCATAGCATAGATAGGATCACTGGGAAATACACAATCATAAGAGACACATCATTTATCCTAGGAAACCCTCATGGGGGAGAAAACCCAACAAAAACTTCCTTAATATTGATAGCCAATACAATGCCAAGAGAATAAACCAAACACTACAGAAAGTCCTCTCCCATGTATGCACCTCTCTCTCTCTTCCTTCTTCTCCAGTTGCAGCTCCAAACTTGCGCTCTGATGAACAAGTGAGTGAGTGAACTAATGAGGAGTTGACCTCTCTTATTTATACAATCTGGCAGGTGTTGAACTGAGGTGTCTTTTCACTGGCAGGGCCGACTTCTCATTCTGGGTGGTTATAACCACTTTAATATATTCTGGGGGTCGACTTCTTATTTAGCATATTACAATTAGGGTTTGACCAATCTGCAAAAGGCTATTTGGTCATTTACAATGCCCGACATGATCAATCCACAAAAGGGTATTGATATAATGAATAAGACATCAATAATAAATAGAATACTCTTTGCAGTTACACTATTTCAACACTCCCCCTTAACAAGAAGGGTATTCTACAACAACATCAGGCGAGAGAGAGGGAAACTTCATCAACAATATCTTGGAACACTGACTGGCATATCTATAAATCATCAGAAGTTTTTTCTCATCATCATTGTTCACAGCATGGAGATGGAGTAGCATCGTCATCTTCTTTAGCATGAGGCTAAAGTGATATCATCAATATATTTAGCATGAGGCTAAAGTAACATCATCATATTATTTAGCATGAAGCGAAAGTAATATCATCAATATCTTTAGCATGAGGCTAAAGTAACATCATCATCTTATTTAGCATGAGGCTAAAGTAATATCATCAGTATCGTTAGCATGAGACTAAAATAACATCATCATATTCAGCATTAAAGCTGAAATAACATCATCATCATCATCTTTAGCAAGAAGCTAAAGTGGCATCATCAACATCATATTTAGCAAGAGGCTAAAGTGGCATCATCAACATCATCTTTAGCAAAAATCTAAAGTGGCATCATCTTCGGCAAGAAGATAAAGTGGCATCATCACCA